>JBBBDQ010001461.1:3005000-3035000 GCA_037127315.1 Ascarosepion bandense | reverse complement strand
TAACTATTGCCTCGGTATGGTAACTACCGATGGAAATAAATATTTCTAATTTGTTGGGGAATGTGTGGTTATCTATGCAACTGCTTCTCACTTATTACAAGTTACTAGCGTGTTCAGAATCCAATTCACAAGCATTTAAAATTTGTTCATCGACGAAACAAAAGAAAAACAACAAAATTGTACAAAGTAACAAACGGATATTTATATAATAATATATACAAATTTGTAGTGGTGATAAGGATATAAAAAGAAATTACAAAATTGCATGTTTACGAAAATTAAGGTTAAACGTCTTTCACAATGAATCTTGCATGTGGTGTGGTTTGTTTTAGGAACAGTTCGAACGATGCAGAAGCCATTTACTCTGTTAAATGTTCCTTTCATATTATGTGGTGAATGTCAATTGAAATGGGTGTGTGTTAGAGTTAAAATTGAAGCAGGTGAGTGGAATAGAGTTGAAAAGTAAATTTCTCACTTGAAGATTCAGGTTCGCGTCGCATGGCGAACGAAGTGGGCGATAGGGCTTACAGTCTATTATATGGCAACTTGCATGGACGTTTGCTTCTTGTCTGAAGTCAAATTTCTCGCTGGGCTTTTTCCATTAAATAAGTGGATCAGATACACTTGATGAAATTTCACGCGCTGAACGTGTTCTCACGTGCTTACAATTAATAGCCAATCAGCGACGGTTATTCTTAAAATTAGCCATCTGATCCTTTTGGCGTTTAATTTGCACACATCTTTTAATATCATTCCGTACGATTAAAAAGATTTTTCTTCAATCACATGTTATGCGAGGAGTAAATTGTCGCATCTGTTTTTTTTTAATAAAACCTTGCCAGATAAATTCTACAAATTGAAACAATTTACATTATAATGCTGTACTGGACGAATACACAGCAATTTAAAAAACGTTCCGCTGAATAATAAGCACAAGTACCTAGTAGTGTAAACAAATATTTCGTTCTTGATCCGTAGATCAGATAAATATCGAAAATCGATTATCGAAAAAACCCGGTTATAGAAGGAGTGGTCCGATTTTAATCAAATTTGATACACTCACAGACAAAGCCATAAGAAACGATATTCAGAAGTTTCAAAGTTGCAGTTCTTACAATAGTGCAAAAAATCGATAATATATATACATATATCGATACCAGGAAATCAAAATTTGATTTACATCCATTCATTTTTCTTTCAGTTACGGTTTTGCTTTAACTGGAAACAACTATTGCTTTTTAGTCTTTCGTGCCAACGTCCAAAGTGTCTGAGCTCCAGGACCATGGATTCGTTTTAAAGCTTTCATTACACCTGAACAACACCGGGCTATACTGCTAGTATATATATATATATATATATATATATATATATATATATGGCACTACAACTCAAAAGCTTTCAGGATTCGGTGCCAAATGCACGATCATCATGATTGCCTGATGATGATGCATTTGGTGATGATGGTGCATTTTCAGGTTTCGGTGCAGAATAGGGAATGGGATGGATGGGGAAATGACAAAGATTACTTCTAGCTGTGAAAGTTAGGAAGTCGTGGAAAGCTATGATCGCTGCTCGTTGCTCTGGTATACGTCTCTGGTATACTACACACCGAGTTCACGTGAATCTTCCAAAGCGCATCAACCTTTGCATCCTAAATGATCAAAATCATATTGAAGATGTTATTCATTAATATTCTAATTCAATAAAATGTTGTTAAAGATTCCATTTCTTGAAAATATGCATTTTTGTATATGTGTTCAGACTTTAATGACACCCAGTAGATGTGAGTTGTGTATATTATGGCGTTAGTATTTAAAGAAATATATAATGTAGGAATCAGGTAGATGCTGAGATATAAAAAACATCTTGACGCTACTTTCAAGCAGCCCGATATAACATTTTGTGTTTACCATTAAAAATTAATATCTTCATAATTATATGGTTTATTAATTTTATTTTAAATTATTTTATTTTAATATTGGCAGCGGTTATGTCGTAAATGAAATTATAATACTCATTGCTAATTAACGAATATTAATTAACGAAAGAGATGGTGGCATTAAATAGTCATGTAGAATCACTTCTACATGCACGTACATACCTACATACATATCGCCATGCACACACGTTCTTACACATATAACCACATACTCTTACGTGAGGACCGCACGTGAAATTTTCTTTTTTCCCGCGCTTTATTAAGAAATATATAAACTGATTTCCACACGTGCTTACCCAGTTGGAAGCTGCTTTTCGGAACATACAGTCTGAATGCCGTTCGTTCCTTTCCAACTCACATACTGCGCTAATTGCATTCAGCAATCAGCGCCATCAAAAATATTCCTTCTATCTTATAAGTATATTTCAATACATGTATAATTATATTCACTACTATTCAGTACAAACATATTATTTCCTTTTTGAGGAACTCTTCTAGCATGAATATTTCTTTAATATCTAAGAAAGAACTTTTTTCACGAAATTTGCATTCACAAATTAATCAATCCTGTAACCTTGCTTAATACAATGTTGTTATTTTCGTTACATTGTGCTTTGAGTTATTTTATTTATAAATGTAGTGGGTTGGGCAACCAACCTACTTTCCACTGTTAAAATTACTACCACGACGTTCGAACCATATCAAATGGTACCGGAGTTGTCCATACCCCTACAGTTATATGTCTGGGTCTTACGCTTCCCCACAAATGTACAAAAAAAATCTAATATGGGGAGATTTGATGGCAGTTAAGTAAGTTACAGAGAAAAACAATAACTAAACTCAACTTCTTGTAGAATTAGAACATCAATACGAAGAAAATATTAAATCTAACACTTCATGAATGAAATTCTTTTCTGTCTTTTGTTGTTGTTTTTGTTGTTGTTTTTGTTGTTGTTGTTGTTATTTTAACAATTTGTAAAAGTTCCGCTGAATAACACGCACAAGTATCTAGTAGTGTAAACAAATATTTCGTTCTTGATCCGTAGAGCTACTTAAGAGTTAAGGATACATGATGGAATGTGCGTTGTGGTACAGTGGATATCGGCTCGGAACGAGTTCGAATTCCAGTTGAATCCATTGTATTCAATTACGCGCAAATACCCTTGGGAAAGGTATTAATCCGTCTTTTCCTTCCAGTTATGGGTTAAATAGCAGAACAGATTGGTTTCTATAGCCTTGGTCGGCAACCAGTTTACCGCAGCAACCAGTCTACCTACTGCGGGGTAATCTTCTGCCCAGTCAGTCATGTGTCTTTCGAGACATGATCGCCCAAGCGTGTATCACGTATGGCACTTTAACTGACTGACTGATGGAATGTTTCTCTTATATCTGAGCTGGTGCTACCCAGTTATCACTATCCAGCATTGACAGTTATTAATGCACGGGACAAAATATTTTTCTATTAATTTCTGCATAATGGATGTACAAAATTCCTTACATCGTGAAAAATTACTTCTTCCTTTCACAGTCAAAAGCGAACTTTTGAGCACGACACTTCCTTATATAATGTAGGCATCAGGGAGATGCTGAGATATAAAACAGCTTGATGAGACTTTCAAGCAGTCAGATATAACATTTTGTGTTTCATATGAAAGTTAAAAGCTTATGGTCATGTCACGTTGAAACACCGGTTCCCGTACGATCACCAAAGTTAAGCATCATCGATCATAGTTAGTAACTCAACGGGTGACCGCTTGGAAATACCACGTGCTATAAATTTGGATGTGCAAGATAAGCAAATGATAGAGTGCTAATAGCTGACACGGAAAGAAAACTACAAGATCTCCTAAAAAAAGGCAGATGAAGAAAGTCAAAAGAAAAGACTACAAATAAAATACAAGAAAACCGAATGTATCGTCATCAGCAAACGGAGGAACCCAAAATGCCAATTACAAGTTGGGGATACTAAAATCAAGCAAGTACAAAAATTTAAGTACTTAGTTAGTTTTCTAATGGAAGACGTGACACTGTCATCCGAAGCCGAATTGGAATAGCCAAGGATGCATTCCAGAAGCTGAGCAGAGTATTAAGAGACAGGAAAATTTCGCTTGAAACAAAGACGGTTCTGGATTGCTATGTGATGTCTGTCCTTCAATATGGAAGTGAATGCAGGACAATATCATCAAAGATGAATAAAAACTTGAAGCAACTGAAATGTGGTTCTATAGAAAGATGCTGTGAATATCATGGATCGAGCATGTGAGCAATGATGAGGTTTTAGAAAGGTTGGAAACGAAAAGGAAATTAATACTGAGCATCAGGAAAAGACGGCTGAAGTTCTTGGGACATGCAATGAGGAAGTAGGCTTGGAGAATCTGATATTCATAGGTCAGATAGAGTGAAGAGACAGAGGAAACAGCGGATAACATATCTGAAGGTCCTGAGCAGTTGGATGGCAGAGCGGGGTTCGGGTGAGGTAACAGAAGAAAGCGTGCTAAGAGCCACTAGTGATAGGGAGACTTGGAAAGCCATTATCGCTTCCGTCCTGAAGGAACATGGCACATAGAAGAAGAAGAAGAAGAAGAAGAAGAAGAAGAAGAAGAAGAAGAAGAAGAAGAAGGTGGAATGACTCGCAATTGTTAATCGGAGATCCACGTTCTAATTCCAGTTGGGTTCGTTATATTCATTTACGCGCAAATACCCTTGGGAAAGTTATGAACCCACCTCTTCTCTCCCAAGCTATGGATTAATTAGTAAGACTTGCATCACTTAATCATTATTATTTTCGAAAAAATTCTGACACTCTAAAAATATTTTATGATTTTAAATGAACTGAAAATAGTTGATAAGCCGTAAGAAATGAATCAATCAGTTAATCAAAATTAAAATAAATTACGTAACTCTTAAAATCGAAACTCGACAGAAACTTGTTAAAACGATGGTGTTTTTAATGTGAAAATTTGATAATTTTTACTTCATTTTATCTCTGCATTATATTTCTTTGTCGGCGATCATGGCTTTCCACGTTTTCCTACTTTCACAGCTATAAGCAATTTTTGTCTTCTCCCGATCCATCCCATTTCCTATTTTGCCATCTAATTACACAAGCTTCTTAAGTAGTGTATGACCCCATCTGAATATTCCACTTTCCCTTATACCTTCAATAATCTTTTTCAGCGTCAAATTCTCCAAGTCTACTTTTCTTATCATACAATGCCAACAACACAAAGAATTGGCTCCTCTAACTTCAGGCCACTTCTAGAGGGATACGTTCGCAAAAATAAAATTTGCCAGTGTTGTCCAAGCCTTGCCTCTCCCGATATGATCAACGAAGTTGCCGACCTACTGGAAGACATTCCAGACACTGACCCTTAAAACGTCCTTAAAGCTTCCATAATTTTAATGATCAGGTTACTCAGATGAACAAATGCAAAAGATACTATTCAACAATATAAGCATCGGTGACAGAACACCTTCATAACACCTCAAGTACATGAAAAGTAATCCCATAGGGAACAATATGTCTGAGTCAATCATACAACGCCTATTGTTGGATAAATCATTAACCACTACAGTACACATACTGACGCCTATGATAGCCGACACACCACTCGCCAAACTGGCACATATCGCAGGCAAAGTTTTTGCGTAGTTCGGCTAAAGACTATACATATTATCTCCCAAACAGCAAAACGGTAACAATGCTAAATACACAATAAAGTACTTGCAGATTTACAATTGCATTTGTTGCAAATGCAACAAATGAAATTGTTGTTAAGTCCAACAACAACGGAGATACAAAAATAGACCCTATCATAATCCACACTTAAGAAGTTTTAATTGTAAAACAAATACAGTGTGCGATGGATAAATTATCGTCTAAATTACGGAAAAATGAAAATAACACTGACAACTCATTGTAGCAGATACACTTATCTAAATTACACAAAAATATCTTGAAATACTGAAGAGTAAATTATATTCCATAAAATTGCCATTGGCTTCCAGAATATTTCGGAATCTCTTGCATTTCTTCTGGACGGTCTCTTTGTTTAGATTTGTGATTTAGGAATGTTGCCTTTAGTTCATCTTTGGTGCTACAAGGAGTTTTGTTGGTCTCTTGCTCAACTGCGCCCCACACATAATAAACAAGGGCGTTGGAGTCTGAGAGGGTTGGGGGCCAAATGTAAGGGGTGATGTGGTCGCAAAATTTGTTTGACAGCCATGACTGAATTCTCCTGCTTGCGGGATATGGTGCAGGGTCCTGTTGCTAGACATAGGATCTTCTAGCAGCCACCCTCTTGACCCAGAACAGCACTACCTACATCAAGACACTTGATGTAAGCCACCGTGCTGGGTCAGAGGCCCTTTGCAAAGATGAATAGATGCATAGCACCTCCATCACTAGTGATCACTTCAAACACTATGATGTTGACTGATTTTATTATCCAACTCTTTCTGAACCCTTTTCATTGTCCTCAAATTGACACCCAAATAATCTGAAATGTTCGTATTGTATTTTTCGGTGCAAATGCCAAGCAGTACAAAATGCTGTTTTCAAATTTCTGGTGGAGTGAATTGCATCATGGTGCTCGTTTTCTCTCAGACGGTGCCCAACTGACTCTACTATACTGTGCAATCGATAAAATAAAAAAAAAGCAAACAACGTGCATGCGCGAAATTAAAAATATAAAATGACGACAATTTACCCATCGCACTCTGTAGCCACTCCAGTGGCATTTGCTTGTATCACCACACGTTCTGTAACGACGCAAGAAAATGTACCTAACCTTGCCGTCATAAAACGAACAAACAGGTGAGTAATCGCGGCTACCCCGACCGGTCCACACAAACAAAGTCATATGTTTTACGTAGTTGACAAAAGTAACGGCTACAAATTCCGATTGAATATTGGAGCGGCAGTCAGTGTCATTCCCCTAGTACGAGGACCCAAACACAATCCTAGTCTCTACAGACTACTAGCTGTAAACGGAACATGCATTCATACCTATTGCACAAAAGATCTGATATGAAATATTGGTATGCGCCGAAATTTTATGTTGATACAAGTCGACTTGCAAACACCTATTCTTGGTACAGTTTTTTGGCCCATTTCAACTTGTCGTTGATTATGAAACACAGACTACTTTCGGACGCCGAAACTAATATTCGTATCACAGGAATTCGTACACGATACACATCTACCGGCATCAGTGCACAAACTTGCCGTAACAGATAATTCCTTAACATTTGGGACAAATATAAGGATACTACAAACACATTTAAAATTTTTGACAACTGCAAGCATGATACAAAAGACCGGATAAAGACTAATGAAGAGCCGGTATTTTCATGCCAACGACGATGGCATCAACACAAATACAAATTCGCTAAAAACGAATTTAACAAAATGCGACAGGAAAGTATAATCAACCCATCTAAAAACACTTATACATCATCCCTACACTTGTTCCAACACCGGACAATAAGGAGTTTCGACCTTGTGTAGACTTCTGTAAATTAAATAAATCCACCCTAACTGATCATTATCCAGTTCCGCATATACACAATTTCGCACTACATAGTATATTCTCGAACATTGATCCGGTGAAAGCTTACTTCCAGATCCCGGAAACGGAAGAGGTTATTCCTAAAACATCGTTGACAACTCCGTTCAGGCTAGATGAGTTCATCCGGATGCAATTCGGTCTTAGGAACGCCACCCAAACATTTCAAAGACTAATTGACCAAGTCCCGAGAGAATAATTCTTCTATGTGCTATGTCATTTCAGGATACAGGCGATCTCCCTATCCCTGGTGGATCTTAGTACGCTTTTCTCCTGTTAACCTACCCGAATCCCGCTCTGTCATCCACCTGATACGTTAGCCCCTGTCTCTCTTTCCCTTTATATGACTTGTGAGTATCAGATTCTCCAAGCCTTCCTTCTTCATGACATGTCCCAGGAACTTCATCTGTCTCTTCCTTATGTTAAGCATTAGTTTCCTTTTCGTTTCCATTTTCAAAATCTCATCATTGCTCGCCCGTTCGGTCCATGATATCCTCAGTATCCTTCTGTAGAAGTACATTTCAGTTGCTTCAAGTTTTTCCTTCATCTTTGATGATATTCTCCAGCATTCATTGCCGTATTGAAGAACAGACACTACATACCAATCCAGTACTCTCTTCTTTGTTTCTAACAAAATTTTCTTGTCTCTTAATACTCTGCTCAGCTTCTGGAATACGTCGTTTGCCTTGCTAGTTCACCTTCGGATCTCAGTGTTGCACTTGCCGTCTTCCGTTATAACACTACCCAAGTACTTAAATTTTTGTACCATTTGCATATGTTTACAGCGATGATATCCTCATTGCAAGCAAAAGTACTAACGAACACAAAAATTACTTGCATCAGGTCTTTCAGAAAACTCAATTTGGACTAAAACTAAATTTAGATACGTGTATATTTGGCACTACTCAGGATAAATTTCTTTGATACGTCATTGATCAAAATGGGATTTCAACCTAACCCGAAAAATAGAATAGGTGAAAATTTCCCTGCACCTACTGTTAAGAAGATTCATTGAACAGGTAAATTATTATCGTTGTTTCATCCCTATATATATCTATACTTTTTGCCATTAACTAATCTTTTAGAGGAAAAAATTATTCTACAAGAGGATGCTTTCCATGCCTTTAATACAACCAAACCCGCAAACCTGCCCTTAAAAACTTCACTAAACTCTCCCACGTCAGCAATGATAAAAACGCACGCATATTCGTCGTTACGAATCCAACACGACGTTAGACGCTGTAATTGAACAGGAAATCAATTCGGTAAGAAAATCTATTTCCTTTTTACCATCGAAATTAACCAAGACCTAAACAAATTGTAGCACTTTTTCCAGAGAATTGTTGGTTATATATTTAGCAATTAAACAGTTTAAACATATAATTGAAGGTAAAAACTTTGTAATATACACAGATCACAAACCTCTCACTCATACCATGAACATCAATGCAGACAAATACACCCCTAGAGAAATTAGATATTTAGATTTTCTCTCTCAGTACTCAAGAAATATTCGTTATATTAGTGGACAACAAAATAGTATAGCTGATGCACTGACACGCACAGATATAATAGCAATTACCGATTATATATTAAGTCATGATTTAATTTCTGGTGAACACAAAATCTGACTCCACATCATGTACCTCTTGAAAACTGAAACAATTCCAGTTCATTGTAGCGATAAAATGTTTTATTGTGACGCTACATTAACCAACCTTAAATTATACCATCCATCCACACTATGCTTACGGCATATCACGTTGAATACACCGGTTCTCGTTCGATCACCGAAGTGAAGCAACGTTGAGCCTAGTCAGTACTTAAATGGGTGACCACTTGGGAATACCAGGTGTTGTAAGCGTTCAGTGACGGATGTGCGTTATGGTGCAGTGAATATCGGCTTGGAAAGAGAAATCAGTGAGTCTAGTTCGAATTCCAGTTGAGTACCCTGCATTCACTTCAGCACTGGTACCCTTGGGAAAGGTATTAATCCGTCACTTCCCACCGGTTATGGGTTAAATAACAGGATTGGGCCTGGAGGCAACCCATCTAATGTTGGTGTCACAATAAAAACACCCTTGGTAGCCCTGGTGGAGCGTCAAGTATTCAATTCAGCTATTTGACAAGATTATGAATTTCGCTGCAAACTGCGCCGGGGTTCCAAATACACAGGGGATACTGGAGCAGTGTAGTGAGTTCTATCTAGGCCAAGGCCGCAAGACGACACTATGGAAACAAATATTCCAACATTAACATAATCTGTCACACCCAAGCAAGCGATCTATTGTAAAAATCTTAAGTGAACGTTTTGTTCGGCCAAAAGCCTCAGACATTAGAAACTGAATATCAACGTACCTAGAATGCCAGAAGAATAAAATACGTCATACTAAAACACAGATGTAAGAATCAGTTACATACACGTAGACATCTTGGTCCCGCTACCAAGCTGTGAAAGTTATTTTTATATCTTAACTATTGTTGATAGATTTTCACTTTGGCCTATTGTGATTGCATTCAAAGACACATCATCAATTGCAGTCGCAAACGCTATTTTAAAACATTGGATACCTATTTTCGGGCTATATAATGTAATTAACACTGATCTGAAAAGTGAATTTGGAGTCTACCTGTAGGTAAAACAAGGTGACCAAGGAATTAATTCAGGGAGTTGAAGAACATATGATGTTTGAAACCATGTCACCCTGGTCTAAAAAGGAAGAAACGATACAAAATAAATCTGACAACCACCAAACGAGAATTGAAAAGAACATCAAATTATCAAGGGAAATCTTTCAGATTGTTTTATTCTTATCCTAAACTTTGCTTCGAAAATTGTACCAATTCATTGAAAACTATTCAGAGAAATATTTTCTCCTTTTTTACATTTTAAATGTAGTTTTCTTTTCCGGGGATCTTATGCTGCATTATAATCATTATTGTAAAATGGCTTGTTTCATTTGCATTGATAATTTACATGTATATAACTGGCCATCATTTGGCAAACAATGCATTTAATTTATGTCATTCTTTCAATATTTGTGTGTGCTAACAATAAATGTATCGCTTGTTCTTAAATTCGGCTTGTGTCGTCTGTCTTTGTCATGTGCCAATATAAATTAAATGTTACCTCAAACATTTGTTTAAACTATTTTTGTAGTGTTATTTTATCCAAAAAACCCTTTACTTTACAAAAATTAAATTGTTGAATGTTTTACTCTTTAATTCTGTTCAATTATTTAGAAATCGGAGTTGTGGTTGTTTTTGGGTAATTAAAATAGCTACATCATTTTTCAGAAAGCACAATGACATGGGTCTCAAACAATTCTGGTCAATATCTGTAGAATAAAAAGCCTGTTTACTTAAAAAGAAAATTATCATAAAATGTATGAATTTAACTCCTTGACTCTAACAGGAAGTCAACTTAAATTTTAAATTCAGACTTAGACGGCTTACAGATTGAACAGTTCTAGTCAAGATATATTTTGCGTAAAAAATAATATTGTTAAATATTTCGACAACATAGAAAACATAATCAAACAGAAAGCCTATATTAACGATAAAAATTAGATGAAAGTCTGTACAGGGTAGATTTGAATAAGGTGTATTCAGGGACTTTATTCGGATTGAACGTCGAATGAAAATGGAAAGGGATAATGTTGACAATGAGAAAAAAATTGGTTCTGTAGGCTTTCCTGGTGCATTGAATCCCAAATTCAAATGTCCCCTTTTTAGTGAAAAGACTGCAGAAAGATCAATTCGTGTTTAAAAATTTCATGGCCCAATTCAAGAACCAGACTCGAATTGAATAAAATTCAGTCAGCCAGTTAAGTGCCATACGTGAAACACGCTTGGGCGATCATGTCTCGAAAGAGAAATGACTGACTGGGCAGAAGATTACCCCGCAGTAGGTTGCCATTGCTTTCTGCGGTAGACTGGTTGCCGACCAAGGCTATAGAATCCAATCTGTCCTGCTATTTAACCCATAACTGGAAGGAAGAGACGGATTAATACCTTTCCCAAGGGTATTTGCGCGTAAGTGAATACAATGAATTCAACTGGAATTTGAACTCGGCTCCCCGATTTCTCGTTCCAAGTTGATATCCACTGCACCACAACGCACATCCCAATTACGACTCTTAAATTCTTAAAAGTAGGTACCGCCACTAAATTGCTGAAAAAACAGCATAGTACGAAGAAAAAAAATCCTAAAACTTAATAAAAACTAACTTTTTTTTGGTAAAAATGTTTATGGTATTATTAAGAGGAAAGATCAAGATATTGTTTAATTATTTTTTTTTCATTTTTTAATCCTTTCTAACACGTTCGAAATTTTGGTAAAAAGCTTGTTTTTATTTTCGTTAGCCGATAGCGAAATCGTTACGAGAGTTTACAATAGAAAGTGTAATGTTAAATAACTCAATTTTTTTTCCGGTGGCAAACACATTAATTTGAATTGTCGGATTTTAATGAAACTTTCAGGACTTATTTACAAATAAATGAAATTATTTTGTAATTAGTATATTTAAAAAAATATTGGTAAAAATATTTTTTCTTTCTACATCTGTTACCCCATTCCACGTAAATTCATGAAATTTCAAGAAATTAAATTCTGTAGGCAAAACTGGTTTTGTTAGTTAAACGCAGGATTCATTAAGGAATATGAATGATCTATTATTCTTTCGACCATTTTTGCCCTTTTTTTTATCAAAATCTGCTCCGAATAGTAAAATAAAAAGGCAATAAAGCTATGACATTGTTTAATTAGATCAGCTTTTAATTACTTTAATAAATAGCATAAATTAAGGACATTATAGTCTAAAAATTTTCGATTAATAATGAAATTTCAAAAGAATTGTTTTTATTTTCATAATTATATAATTTGATAAGATTCAAAAATATTTTTTAAATATTTAAAAAAACTTATAGACGTTCGGTTGGTTAGTGATTTAGTGAAGAGTAAGACTAATTACTAATCGAAAATTGAAAAGTTTAATACAAATCATAGAGCCATCGTATGTGTGTGTGTGTGTGTGTGTGTGTGTGTGTGTGTGTGTGTGTGTGTGTGTGAATTTGAAGTTTGTTTTTTTGTATGGTAATTTCTATGTGTATATTAAAAGTTTATGTGTTTCACGGTTTTCCTCTCACCGGAAAAAATTGGACAATTTTATCAATTCTGGTCGCCATACGCTTATCTTATCTCGAATCTGTCGAACTGTCATCATCGGGAGAAAGATTAGAAAGTTCAACACTGTGTTTATGAAATAGTTTTATTTCAAATTTCATGCTATAAATAAGTAATACTTGTATAAATCAGATTAATTTAGCATTAAATTTGCTAATTTTCCAAAAATAATGTGTCACTAATGTATACATTAATTTTGTAGGAATTTTAAATCCGAGAATTAACTTTTGTTTACAAATGTGTCAATCGCTCAAAAATGGCCGAAAAGTTAGAAAATTTTAAAAAAATCTCAAAATTTTAGATTCCAGTCAATATAATTTCTGTTTGATATGCACCGGAATATTTTACTAAACTGGAAAGAGTAAATTTAATCATTTCCCTTTCAATTAAAACTAAAATAAAAGTTTCAAGAAAACTTTTTTTATTTTTAAAAAATTCTATTTAAAAGTTAGTTATCGAAAATGAGTAGAGGTACCTACTTAAAAGCATTTTTAACGGGCCACACCACTCAAATAATTCAGCATTTTACAATTAATGATGAGAATTATGATGTAGCTATTGATGCGGATTGCGGAAGTAACCACCTGCCAGTCGTATGCAAACCAAGGATAAAACTAAGGAGGTTAAAGAAAATACAGCCCTAAGACTGCAGTACCATAGACTCATGAATGTCCCGAACCCGCAGGAAATGTATACGGCGAGTGTGAAAACGATATACGAAGGACAAATTGGAAATGGAAGCTCAAAATTGGACGCACTCAGAGTGGCTCTCGTGACATCGGCGAATGACATCATTTCTAAGAAAAAAGGCCGCCAGAAGAAAAACGAGTGGATCACCGAAGAGATTCTTGGCTCCATGCAAAAGAGACAGAAAACGATGCCAAGATATGGAACGGAATATAAGAGACTACACAAGTAAATACGGAGCAAATGTAGATAGGCTAAAGAAAGATGGCTCAACGACAAATGCGCCGAAATAGAGAGACTAGGTACAATAAATAATGGATACATGCATAAAAAATAAAGGAACTAACAGGGAAAAGGACATGCTCAGCAACAGGATTTATAAAAGCAAAAGAAGGCACACTAATACTAGAAAAAGAAAAAATGCTTCAGAGATGGGACGAGTATATCGAAGATCTCTTCCACAACAAGAGAGAGAACCAACAATGCCCAAAATTACAGATGGACCAAAAATATTAAAAACCGAAGTGGAATCGGCAATGGCCAAATTAAAGAGCAACAAAGCAGTGGGAACAGACGGGATTGTAATAGAGATGTTGATGTCCCTAAAAGGCTTTGGTGTAGACAGACTAAAAGAAATATTAAACGAACTCTACAGCAGCGGCAATATACCGGAGGACCTAAGCAGATCAATCTTCATAACACGACCTAAGAAACCAGGTGCAAAGGAATGTGAGCTCCATAGAACAATCAGTTTAATGAGCCACATAACAAAACTTTTCATCCAGATTCTGATGAACAGAGCGCGCAGCAGAATCGGCCCAGAGATTGAACAGGAAGAATGTGGATACGTTAAAGATACCAGAACGAGGAATGCGATACTCATGCTCAAAATACTATTTGAACGAACAATACAAATGCAGAAGAACTTTTATCTGTGCTTTTTAGGCTACGCAAAGGCGTTCGGCAAAGTACGACACCGGGACTTGATAGAGATGCTCGGCAACTTCGACATTTTCAGAAAAGACATTAGAATAATCAAGAATCTATATTGGCAGCAAACTGCTTGTATACGGATAGAAAGTGAACTCAGCAAAAATAGAAAGGGGCGTAAGACAAGGATGTGTTTTCTCATCGGATCTTTTCAACCTGTACAGCGAAGCAATTATGAGAGAAATAAAAGCCTTGCCAGGATTCGTCATTGGCGGTCACACTCTCAACAATATCAGATACGTGGATGACACGGTGCTGATAGCAGACACGGAAAGGTAAATGCAGAGCCTTCTATAGAAGTTAGCAAAAGAAAGTGAAATGAAAAGACTGAGCATAAACCAAAAAAAAAAAAATGAATGTATGGTCATCATCAAAAAGAGAAGCCCAATATGCCAACTGCAAGTCGGAGAATCAAGTGAAAAAACTAGAAAAAAATTAAAATACCTGGGAAGTATTTTGACATAGGATGGAAAGTAAGACATGGAGATCCAAAGACACATTGGCATGGACATAGAGGCATTTCAGAAGATAACCAGAGTACTGAAAGACAGGAAAATCTCATTAGAAACAAAGAAAAGAGTGCTAGATTGCTACGTGATATCTGTCTTTCTATATGGAAGTGAATGCTGGACAATCTCATCAAGGATTAAGGAGAGGCTTGAGGCACCAGAAATGTGGTTTTACAGAAGGATACTATGAACGGAGCGCGTGTGCAACGATGAGGTGTTGCAGAGGATGCAAACGAGAAGAAAACTGATATTAAATATCAGGAAGAGACAAATGAGGTTCCTGGGACACGTAATGAGGAAGGAGAGTCTGGAGAACTTAATACTCACAGGTCGGATAAATGGAAAGAGAAACAAGAGAAAGCAGCGCGAGATGTACTTGTTAGGTCTGAGCAAACGGTTGACGGAGCGGGCCTTCGAAGAGATACCAAGAGAAAACATTTTCAGAGCGACAAGAGACAGGGCCAAGTGGAAGTCCATGTGTAATATAACAATCTGGCTCCACCCGAGGAAGTGATGCAAGCGATGGTGTTTCCTGTCGGTGAAGGGAGCAGATGTCGTTTTGACCTTATTTCCGACAGCGGCGGAAATGGCTACAGAGGCAAACAGATCAGGTGTCTCTTAGAGTTACGTGGGCGTTGCGTGGGCGAGGCAAAACAGGAAGGAAAGTCCCGGTTCTAGAAGACTATATAAAGACCTCGACACACGGATTCGCCAGCAGAGAACGGCCAGTGGAAGCAGAGAAACACCACAGGCAAGACTACACTCCCGTCGGCCCATTCTATGTGCGCTCTCACTCTCCTGTTCTCTATACCACACACGGTTCGTCGTCATTAATAAAAATATAACCTTATATTTTTATATATGCGTGTTTGTTGTTTTGTCGTCGTACGGCGATATATAACACATGATCTCCTACGTCCTGAAAGAACACGGCATATAACAGCGGAACCCCTGAGTTTGATGCTGAATTAATATCTTGTAAACATTTCATCACCAAGCTAAAGACAAGCGTATATGAATTAAGAAATGCATTTAACTTTGATTTTCAAAGAAAGATTCAACTCGCAACATATATTTAAGTTTTATCAGATTTACTAAATTGCTAAAAAAAAAAGAAACCATTCATGTAGCAGGTACACTACAGGACGTTTTTGATAAAATTTTAACGAAAGAGTTTTTAGACAGAGTTTCTAACTTTAATATTAAGCAATTTACATTCGGTTTGGATGGGCAGTACATGGGAACACATGATCAAGACTGATGACCCCATCATTAGACAGTTGACCAAAACACAAGGCAATGTATTTGCTACTGACTCCATTTTGGCTACCCTAATGTGCTTCACCCGTTCTACGTACAGTTGGGACATTATTGTACAACGTGTTGGCAATAAACTGTTCTTCGACAAGCGTGATGATTCTGAGTTTGACCTTCTTACTGTCAGTGAAACTGCAAATGAACCTCCCCAAGAAGAAGGAGCAAACAATATCAACTTTCCTCGAAACTTGGCCTTAGAAGCTACCTTCATTAATCACAATTTCTCTCAACAAGTTCTCAAAATGGGAGAAGAGAAACATGCATTTGATAAACCGAATCCGTTTGCTGGGGATGAAGAATCCGTTATAGCTTCAGTTGGATATAGGTACCGTAAATTTAATTTGGGAAATGATATTAATTTGATTGTCCGATGTGAGCATGATGCTGTAATGTATGGGCCCACTGGTAATTTGCAATTCATTAACAAAGACGAACAAACATTATCCTTATACAACTGTGGAACTCGCTCCCGTATTCTTGCTTTCCTGACGGCTACAACCTTAAGGAAAGACTCTACACTATTAAAGTTACTGCGAATACCTCGTATATTTGTGAAGGTAACGCAGATAGGTTTGGGCGATTTACGACTAGCTGGTTTAGGCTTGCTATTTTGTTTGTTAAATTTCATGTTGGTTGTAGTTGTGGATAGAGAGAGGTCTAGAGTAGGGTCAGATGGTCGTTAATTGCAGCAGGTGAAGGATGGAGAATGGCGCCGCCTGCAGCATAATGTGGCCTCGGGGTTGCCCATCGGAAATTCATGCAGGGACGCCCGTCCATGCGCGAAATGGCACTACAGGAACCCCGATATTATTCAACTGTTGATCAGAGCAGCCTCTCGAGACGCTACGCAAGAGTTCGGGCTCCTAACTACCAGTCGGAAGCAGCAACCAGGAAACTGCCAACCCGGTACCCTCAGAATGAAGAGACTTTGCCACCATACTCACCAACTGCAAAAAGCTTCCAGCCGAACCGACATAAAGACCGAAAAAGAGAGAGATGAACCGGGAACCCCTTCCTAAACAAGAAACAAGGCGATCACCTCTACTCCTGTCCAAAAGAAGGGGGTGGAGTGTGAGACCGGGCGATAGAAGGTACTATCTACTCCAATTAAAAAAAGAATAAACGTGTGACTGAAGTTAATTAAGTTTTAACTTAGTATAAGTCAAACCTAAATTTGATAATTAACAACAATTTACACAAAAATTAGGCAGAAAAGATAAGAACCGAAAAAAATAAAATAAAAAATACAAATCAAAATACAAATCAAAATAAATAAATAAATAATTCAAAAAATAAGATCACACTGGCTAAACTCACCAAGTTGCAGGCTGGCTGACAGAAAAAAGTTAAGAAAATTTCAAAAATTATCTTCTTTTTGTTTCTTCTATACAGTTCTGGAGAGTTCTGGAGAGATTAAGTTACCTTAAGTAAGCAGTAACAGACAGTAGTTTGATGGAGGGGGGGGATCACCTCCAAGCCATGTGTTCAGTTAGCAAGGGAATGACAGAGAACAATAAAATAAAAAAAAACAAACATGGCCGGTCTTAGAATTCCTACATATAACCAAAGCCCTAATATACCAAACCTAAATTTGATAATTAACAACAATTTACACAAAAATTAGGCAGAAAAGATAAGAACCGAAAAAAATAAAATAAAAAATACAAATCAAAATACAAATCAAAATAAATAAATAAATAATTCAAAAAATAAGATCACACTGGCTAAACTCACCAAGTTGCAGGCTGGCTGACAGAAAAAAGTGAGTCTTTCCTTCTAACTAACTCACCCGATATCTTAGCTATATGTGAGACTAACCTTGACCCATCCATCCCCTCTTCAGAGCTGTTCGTTCCTGGTTACCTTCCTCTCTTCAGGAAGGACTCCAATGTCCATATGCATGGGCTTGGTGTATATGTCAGCGAACAACTCCCCCTAGCCAGGGTCACATCTCTTGAATCCCCTGATCATTCCTTCATGTGCTTCCGTCTCTCACTTCTAAGCTCGGTTAGCTATCTCTTCTTCCTCTACCGCTCCCCCTCCTCCTCTGACTGTACGTTACTTGATTGCATCTCGACTAACATCGACAGGGCCATTTCTTCTCACCCATCTGCCCATATATTTGTGTTTGGCGATTTTAACGCCCACCACACCAAGTGGCTTGAAAACTCAGCCACCGACCTTGCTGGAATCCGCACCATGCACTTTTCAATAGCCCAAGCTCTAACGCAAGTGGTGGACTTCCCCACGCGTTTCTCTAAAAACCCTAACGGAAGGGACTCTTTACTCGACCTTTGTTTTACCTCCATCCCAGACTCCTGCACTACCAGGCAACTCTGCCCCCTTGGAAACTCTGACCACGCCGTAATCTCCGTAAACATATCAATCCGCACTAACTCTACCCAAGAAAACCAGACCAGCAGAATATCATACTGCTACCAAAGAGCCGACTGGGACTCGTTCAGGGACTTCCTCTGCGACGTCCCCTGGAACAACGTCTTTGATCTTCCTGTCGAAGACTGTGCCTCCGAAGTCTCCTCTTGGGTTAAGGCTGGCATCGATGCTTTTATCCCTGCCAGAAAATTCCAACTAAAACCTAATTCGTCCCCCTGGTTCTCACCCGCTTGCTCGGCCGCTATTGCCCACCGGAACCATTTCTTCCGGCTCTATCGAAGCTGCTCGTCGAACCAAAACAGGCGCCTTTTCACCTCAGCACGGAACAAGTGTAAAAAAGTACTGAACGAAGCCAAGAGGGCGTTTGCTACCAGAATTAGGCAACGCATAGCATCCTCTAAGTTTGGCTCCAAAGATTACTGGCGTCTCTGCAAAAGCGTGCTCAGCAGGAACAAGACTTCAATACCCCCACTAATCAATGAATTTGAAGTTCTCACCTCCCCAGCCGACAAGGCTGAATGCTTTGCCCGTAAATTCTCAACCAATTCGACACTGGACTCGTTAGGAATACCTACACCAGACTTCCCACCCAGAACTAAGGCTCAACTAAATAACGTCCACATTTCACCCTCGCTGGTCGCCAAGATAATTGCGCAACTTGACCCACACAAAGCGAGCGGCGGTGACGGAATCCCAGTCATAGTACTGAAGAAATGTGCCCCAGAACTCTCCTCTGTCCTCTCTAAACTCTATAACCTCTGCCTATCTGCTTCCTGCTTTCCTGCCTGTTGGAAGTCCTCCTACGTAGTACCTATATTTAAGAATTCTGGCGAACCCTCGGACCCCGCCAATTACCGTCCTATTAGTCTCCTTCCAATCTTTGGCAAAGTTTTCGAAGCCATTATCAACGCCGAGGTGATTCAGCACCTTATGACCAACGGGCTTCTCTCTGACAAACAGTATGGGTTTCGCTTCACCAGGTCTACTGCTGATATGCTAACGACCATTACCGAGTACATATACCAGGCACTCGACAAGAATGGTGAAGCCCGAACCGTTGCCTTGGATATCTCCAAAGCATTCGACAGGGTCTGGCATGCTGGCCTCTTGTGCAAACTGCGGAGCTATGGGATAACTGGACATCTGTTTGACCTCATCCAGTCCTTCCTCTCTAACCGCACATTAAAGGTGGTATTAAATGGGCATGCCTCCCAAAACTACCAGACGAACGCGGGCGTCCCTCAAGGTTCTATCCTAGGCCCCACGCTCTTTCTGATCTACATTAATGATCTCCCCGACACCATTAGATCCCAAGTTGGCATGTATGCCGACGACACAACGATCTACTCCCGCATCGATCAGAAACCAGGTCTGGACGACAAAGTGAACCTCGCTGCCGCACTTGAAAGGGACCTCCAATCCGTAGTGACCTGGGGTAGGAAATGGTTGGTAAATTTCAATGCCTCCAAAACAAAGCTGTTATCAACTAACCACCATAGACAATCGCATCTACCTCCCATTAGCATGGGACAGGCTAGCCTCCCAGAGAGTAAAATACTACGCCTCCTTGGCCTTACACTCTCGGCGGACCTCAAATGGAATGACTATATTGAATCCATTGCCAAATCTGCTGCTATGAAAGTCGGCCCTCTGTGCAGGGCCCGGAAATTTTTCCCACCTGAAACTATTCTGCACATATACAAATCTACCATCCGCCCGTGTATTGAATATTGCTGCCATATCTGGTGGGGTGCCCCTGCTGCTCTCCTTGGGCTTCTTGACAAAATACAAAGGAGGATCTGTAACGTGGTTGATACTGACTTGGCAGACCGGCTGCAGCCGCTCTCACACCGGCGTGATGTAGCTTCCCTGTGCCTCTTCTACAAGTACTTTCATGGCTTCTGCTCCGATGAGCTTAGATCACTGGTGCCGCCTAAGCACGAATTTACACGAGATACTAGATTAGCAACTAGGTCCCACCCTTTTACAGTTAAACAAATAAGATGTAACCGTAAATTCTACTCCAACAGCTTCTTTTCTCGCGCTTCCCGCCTGTGGAACTCCCTTCCACAAGTCTGCTTTCCCGACAGTTACAATCTCCAGGTGTTTAAATGTAGGGTCAATAGACACCTCCTATCACACTAACTCCCAACTATTCTCACAACACTCTCATCTACCCAACCCTCATTCTCGATATCCTCACCCGCCTATCACCCACCCTCTGTTATTTCCTATATTTAATCAGTCTTTCTCCACTCTACGTAGCCCCCTGCACAGTAGTGGCAGTGACATGCCATGCTCGGGGTGAAACGCTTATAAAAAAAAAAAAAATACTCATCTATTAACCACTGGATTCTAGCTCTCTCCCCACCCCCGTATATCCTTCCCTTTCTCTCCACTTATGTATCTGTCATCGCACCTGCATTCTCATCTTTCTATTGCTCCTTTCTAACTAGTTTGTACTCCTCACTCTTTTCTAATTAATCTTTTTATAATTATGTAGCCCCCCCCCCCCGCTCATCAGTGGCGTTTCTGCCTTGCTCGGGGTGAAATGCAACTAACATCGCTGTAATTCTGGTCCAAGTTTGAAAATAATTACCTCCAATCCTTTTTATATCCCCTTTCTAAAGAAGGCTTGCTGTTAAACATGGGTGAACAAAGTATTACTGTTCTGAACCCCTCAAAAGAAACGCGTAATTACATTTCTAGAAATAAGGGATTATTTAGGCTACAACCTCCAGAAATTTAAATGCAATGTCAATACTCATCTATTAACCACTGGACTCTAGCTCTCTCCCCACCCCCGTATATCCTTCCCTTTCTCTTCACCTATGTATCTGTCATCGCACCTGCATTCTCAGCTTTCCATTGCTCCTTTCTAACTAGTTTGTACTCCTCAATCTTTTCTAATTAATCTTTCTACAGTTATGTATCCCTCCGCTCATCAGTGGCATTTCTGCCTTGCTCGGGGTGAAATGATAAAAAAAAAAACTATAGAAAGATTTCAGGTGGGGTATTTTGAACTACTCACTGTTTCCTAGGATTTGCAAAAGAAAATAAATTCCCAGCAACTAACATCGCTGTAATTCTGGTTCAAGTTTGAAAATAATTACCTCCAATCCTTTTTATATCCCCTTTCTAAAGAAGGCTTGCTGTTAAACATGGGTGAACAAAGTATTATTGTTGTGAATCCCTCAAAAGAAACACGTAATTACATTTCTAGAAATAAGGGATTATTTAGTGAATTAATTTAAAAACAATGTGGGATAATTATTCTATTTTAAGTTTAAGAGAATAATGTAAGGGATCTGCGTAAAGAGAAATATGAAAATATAAAGGTGAACAATTTTGTAATCATAAAGAAACCAGCTAAATCTCGCCCTCATTGGCAATTAGGAACAGTAACTGATCTTAACTTTGGTAATATCAAAACAGTTCACTCAGGTATAATTAAAATAGGAGATGGTTTCACTCAAATTCATTGTTTGAGCCATCTTTATCCTTTGGAATTATCATTAACACATAATTTTGATCAGGTATCTAAAAATGAACCTGTTTCTCGCGATTTACTAAAAGGCACGATACATAATAATGGGAATAATTTTTTTCCTTCAAAAATGTGCTATGGTAATAATTTTTCTTCAAAAATGTATTGTTGGTAATATTTTTCTTTCAAAAATGTATATTTTTCAATAAAAACTATTTTTATATGTATATATTTCTATAAAGGTGTATTTTTATATTTTCATAGTGTTTTGACCCCAGTTTGAGGTTTAATTATTTGCCCATAGCTGAGACACTAACAGGTGCTACCACTCCGGGTCAGGGTGGGCCTGAGAACAACAGCAATTAAGAGGTGGTTCCATGCTCCTCACAATCTCCCAATCAGAGGCCTTGCTGCCGGATGTTATTGTCCCTCATTTGGTACACAATGCACTTAATTTATGTAATTTATTCAATATTTTTCCAGTGTTTTTTTTTTTTTTTTTTTTTTTATAAGCGTTTCACCCCGAGCAAGGCATGTCACTGCCACTACTGTGCAGGGGGCTACGTAGAGTGGAGAAAGGCTGGTTAAATATAGGAAATAACAGAGGGTGGGTGATAGGTGGGTGAGGATACCGAGAATGAGGGTTGGGTAGATGAGAGTGTTGTGAGAATAGTTGGGAGTTAGTGTGATAGGAGGTGTCTATTGACCCTACATTTAAACACCTGGAGATTGTAACTGTCGGGAAAGCAGAGTTGTGGAAGGGAGTTCCACAGGCGGGAAGCGCGAGAAAAGAAGCTGTTGGAGTAGAATTTACGGTTACATCTTATTTGTTTAACTGTAAGAGGGTGGGACCTAGTTGCTAATCTAGTATCTCGTGTAAATTCGTGCTTGGGCGGCACCAGTGATCTAAGCTCATCGGAGCAGAAGCCATGAAAGTACTTGTAGAAGAGGCACAGGGAAGCTACATCACGCCGGTGTGAGAGCGGCTGCAGCCGGTCTGCCAAGTCAGTATCAACCACGTTACAGATCCTCCTTTGAAATGTATCGTTTATTCTTAAATTTGGCTTGTGTCGTCTATCTTTTTGTATGCCCATATAAATTAAATGTTACCTCAAACATTTGTTTGAGCTATTTTTCGTTTATGACATGCACTCTAGTCCGACATCGTATTTCATGCAAGAATTAAAGATAAGATACCACATATTACAATCCACACCTACTCGAAATTCAACACACATATACACACCAACAAATCTATCCACCTACGAGAACGCTTTCGTACGAAATGATGTAGTTAAAAAACACTTTCAACAAATTATTTGGGCCAATGCAAAGTCTTAGACAAATATTTCGCAATACTAAAAGGGAATAAGTTAGTAACTGTCACTTTTCACAGACTAAAACCAGCCTTCTTTGAAAATCAAAATCATATACATTCTCCTGGTGAACAAGAAACATACAAAGTTAACAATATATTACAACCTGACAATTAAAGCCAGATCAAGAAGAAAAGGCACATTTTCCCAAAGCTTCAAAACATATATTTATTGCTAATTAATCGATATGTCTTAAACCCGATCCGGTCCTGGGTATGAAGATAAACTGCATGCGGCAGCAAGGCCTCTGATTGGGAGGTTGTGAGGAGCATGGAACCACCTCTTAACTGTTGTTGTTCCCAGGTCCACTCTGACCCGGAGTGGTAGCACCTGTTAGAGTCCCAACTATGGGCAAATAGTTAACCCCCAAACTGAGGTCAAAACACTATGAAAGTCTAAAAATAATCATTTATAGAAAAAATATACATTTTTGAAGGAAAAAATATTACCAACAATACATTTCTGAAGGAAAAAATTATTACTAGCAATACATTTTTTAATACAAAACTAGAAGACATCTTCAGTGTTCTAAAATAAAAAAAAAAAACTTTTTTCATCAAAATCTAACTATATCAACCTTCTCACTATAGTTGAACATTAAAAAATACCTTAAACCAAAATCTTTTGGCATTAAATAACCCACAGAGGTTGATATACCGTTAAACAAAACTCAAACTCAAACTTAAACCCGATCAATGTTCAAAGCGGGGGTCTTATCGTGTCTTGTAATGAACAAAACCAGATCTAGATTTAAAATTCAAATGCTAAGCACTGACTCATTGATTTAGTTAGAAAGAAAAAAAAAGACTTGAATTTACAAACTTTGCTTAGCACATACGCAAGAGCGAATCCAAAACAAAATTCGTGAACTTTCACACCTTGATGCGAAATGTTTTTCAGGCAATAGAATACTAGGAAACATCTAAAAACAAAATTCAAATAATCTTCAATTATCAGAAACTAATTCTTTTACGGATATTTTCGCGAGCCGACGCGAAGTTTGTTCGTCGTTTAATGGAAAGGCCAGAATCACATCCGGGAGTGAATTCCTAAATGACTTTTTCGGGCCCCACAAACGAAATGAAAGAAGAGCCAAATTCGCCTGTCGCCAGAGAAAAAAGGACGCGAGCCTATTAACACGTTCCTTGACAAACGTCAAGCGATCGTTATAATATCTATCTTTCTCCCTCACCTCTTTATTCTCACGGTTCACCCGTCTGCCTTTTCTTATACTTGATAACCGAACGGAACCCTTTAAGATTGAGCGAATATTTCAAAGACATTCCTACCCAATGAAAATATACACACATACATTCCTGCTTACGTACACATAAACTCATTCTTGCAACTACTACTACGAACATTTTAACGACACGTACACGTACACATACACTCATTCTTGCAAGGTCTACTACGAATGTTTTAACGACCTTCTATCAACCAAAATACATTAATTTTATTTGTAAAAAAAAAAACTGTATATAAATTTGTTGTTTTAATTTACAATTTTATTTTCTTATTTTATACCCCTGGCTAACTAACAAGGCCAAATCAAACTAATCTGTTTCAACACATATAAACTTCACTATAACGTATAACCCACTATAAATTGGTGAACCCCGACGTCCAAAGAACACACAGTGGAAGAACCCCTACTACTACCCAGCCTCTTCCCTTTTCTTATACAAACCAGATGTTGACTTCTCCACGAGCCAAAGTAGACTGCGTAAATACGAATGCTGCACATAAGCTCCAGGCAGGCATTCGCTTTAACCAAAATAAAACGAACAATTTATTGACCAGTCAGAGCCACTCCCGCTCCAAAAATCCAAATTTTTAATTCATGATCCGATTAACGGTTATATATTCTCTAATTCAAACAAATTTAAAACTGAAATCAGCATTCATGTTCACACCGACCGCGCTGAGAGAAAGAAATAAAATAAATAAATAAACGAGAACTATCATCATGTCTATTTCACTTCTAATTTCTCCATTCTCTCTCCCTGTTGTCTTAGCAATAGCAACAGATAAAAGTTACTAGTTTTGTATATATGTAAATAAATTATACATTTATTTATCCATACCCAGTGTATTCTTTTTTCTTAAATTTACGTTTGCCAAGGTGAATAAGGAATTACTCTCTTCAACAGTAACAACAAGGTTCTGCCTTCCAGGTTACCCATTTTCACTCCCACAACAAGGGGTATTGATACGACATAGCAGTTCAAATCACTTTGGTTTGTTCCTAATGAAAATTTCCTGTTTCATATTACTTTGCTTAGCTGTCGGAAGACATGCTATGCTATTCCAATGTATCTTCGGTTTCTTGCATCACTTTTATTGTTGTCTGTTAAGATTGCAACTAAAATACTAAAAATTACCTGACCTCAACAAAAATTCTTGATGGAGACACGGCGTTATTCCTTTTTAACTTACATATTTCTTGTTTGTTGTGAAATGTGTCACGTTGATTAAAACAAAGATCCAAATCAAATTCATTTATTTCAATTCTAATTCAGTCATTTGTAAAAACTGATTTTTCATTATTTGCGAAAATGAGTAAAACATAGGATGTGGTCGGCATACTGAGCAATCTGATGTTGGCTGCTTTATTCAACATTAATATTAATTTTTAACTCATCTCTCTTTTCATTATATTTCTTGTTTGTTTATTTGTTTGTTTAGTGACATATCAAATCCTCATGGGTCATTTAATGCCGAAATTTATTTTTTTGGAGAGCATTAGTAATTTTCGTTGCAAAAATATATTATTTTCTTTCTTTCTTTCTTTTTTCCTTCTGTTGTTCTTTATTTCTCTCTCTTTTCATTCATTCATTTTTGTTTCTTTTTCATTCTTTTCTTTTTTATTTAATTTTTTATCTCTTACGTTCTTTATTCTTTTTTCTTTCATTTTTTATCTCTTACGATTATTCTTTTTTTTCTTTCATTTTGTATCTCTTACAGTCTTTATTCTTTTTTTCTTTCATTTTTTATCTCTTACGTTCTTTATTCTTTTTTTTTCTTTCATTTTTTATCTCTTACGTTCTTTATTCTTTTTCTTCTTTCATTTTGTATCTCTTACAGTCTTTATTCTTTTTTTCTTTCATTTTGTATCTCTTACAGCCTTTATTCTTTTTTTCTTTCATTTTTTATTTCTTACGTTTATTCTTTTTTTCTTTCATTTTGTATCTCTTACAGTCTTTATTCTTTTTTTCTTTCATTTTGTATCTCTTACGTTCTTTATTCTTTTTTCTTTCATTTTGTATCTCTTACGTTCTTTATTCTTTTTTTTCTTTCATTTTTTATCTCTTACGTTTATTCTTTTTTTCTTTCATTTTGTATCTCTTACAGTCTTTATTCTTTTTTTCTTTCATTTTTTATCTCTTACGTTCTTTATTCTTTTTTCTTTCATTTTTTTATCTCTTACGTTCTTTATTCTTTTTTTCTTTCATTTTTTATCTCTTACGTTCTTTATTCTTTTTTTTCTTTCATTTTTTATCTCTTACGTTCTTTATTCTTTTTTTCTTTCATTTTTTATCTCTTACGTTCTTTATTCTTTTTTCTTTCATTTTTTATCTCTTACGTTTATTCTTTTTTTCTTTCATTTTGTATCTCTTACGTTCTTTATTCTTTTTTCTTTCATTTTTTATCTCTTACGTTTATTCTTTTTTTCTTTCATTTTGTATCTCTTACGTTCTTTATTCTTTTTTTCTTTCATTTTTTATCTCTTACGTTCTTTATTCTTTTTTCTTTCATTTTGTATCTCTTACGTTCTTTATTCTTTTTTTCTTTCATTTTTTATCTCTTACGTTCTTTATTCTTTTTTCTTTCATTTTTTATCTCTTACGTTCTTTATTCTTTTTTTCTCTCATTCTATGCTTCTTTCATTCTATTGTCATTTATTTCTTCTCTTTTCCATTTATCCTTTCTTGCTTCCTTTTTTGTCTTTTCTTTGTTTCTTTTGTAATTTCTTCCTTTTTCTTTTGTTCTTTATTTCTTTTCGGTTGTTACTTTTTTATCCTTTCGTTACTTTGATTCTTTCATTCATCTATTCATTCATTCTTTATTTTTTTCTTTGTTTCACTCTTTTTTTGTTCTTATTATTTTTCTGTCTTTGTTTCGTTCAATCTTTGTTTTAATTTCTCTTTCATTCTTTTTTCTTTGATTCTCACTTTTTCCTTTCTTTCTTTTTTGTTCCTTTGTTTCTTTCCTTTTCCTCTCATTCCTTTCCTCTTTGTTTTTCTCTTACTTTCCTTATCTCATTCTTTGTTGCTTTCGGTTTTCTTCTCTTTTTCTTTGTTTTTGTCTCGTTTTTATTTTCTTCTGTTTTTTTTTTTGTTCTTTCTTTCGTTTTTGTTCCTTTTATAATTTCTTTACTTCTTTTACGATTAGCAAATATTTTTGATAATGTAAATCTTGATAGTATTTACATTATTCAGACTATTGTCCTCATCTTTGTTGCCATTTGTATGACGTTTTGGCCGTTGTACACTCCGGCTTTCTTCAGGTGCTAGTAATTTCGAACCGAACCCTTTATTACAATCACTCATTGCAAAACAATCTTCATTTTCTCCAGTTGATCTTGTGTCATACTTAGCTAAATTTAAGAAATATTACACCATCTGGTTTGATTTAAATTTCTTTCAAACTTGCAATAAAAAGAACTTTGCCAAATGTTAACTCTTAAAATCAAACCAACTATAACCAGTTTTGATAATATGAAACTGAATTTTTATTAGCAGGAATGAAATTATTAATAATTACAATATCAGTTGATCCTTTTGGGAGTTACTTACCAAATAGATGTCTACTGACATGGCTTATAAGTCAATTTAGCCAGACGGCTTAGATTCTTTCGTATTTTACTTAAATAGAATTCATTAAAAATAAATGTAAAAATTTTAACTGTTTTTTTTTACCATCTCAATCAGATGGGTGAATAGTGTAAGTAACATATTAGTACAGAAATTATAATCAATGAGCCAAGTTCAATTTCTATGCTAGTCTGTTGCATTCACTTTATTATTAATGTCCTTGGGAAAGATATTGATCTGTCTTTCCCCCCATATGGGTTAAATATAGAAAATTCCTTCATAGTACTGAAACAACCATGCTTTTCCTTGCAACCATGCTATTCCTCGCACCTTATTAGATTACTGGGATTAAAATGCCAAGTTCAAATTCCAGCTGAGGCCATTGCATTCGCTTTCACACAGATAAAATTGTGACTCCATCTTTCTTCACTCCAGCAGTGTAAATTGAGATATCTAGCTTTGGAGGGCAAAACTCTAAAAGAATGAGAATTTTGAATTCAAACCATGGAAAACATAATTGGAAACCACTCTACTATCTTTCCCAAGAATATATTGCTATTCACAAATTAAGGAATGTGTGGAGAGTCATCATCACCTACATTACGAAGAAATGAAAACTGATAAAAATTATACAGATTTATATCAAAATGTCAAATTTAGTCTACTACAGAATTAGAATGTTTTATGGGACTTTAATTTATTCTTCATAATTGTTAATTAAACAATTCTTATTTAGATGGCAAAACTCTTTTGAGATACTATTTAGCTGTTAAAACAGGTTTCATTGAAAACTGCTGAACAAAATATTTAAATTCTTCCACTTATACTCAGCAAACACGTAAAATAGGCTGAATCATTTTTTTTCAGAAACTATTATGGGATGTGTCTTTTAACTGCACTTTTCTATTTTATGAAATGAAAGAAAAAAAAAGAAAATGTTGATTTTTTTTCATTTCCTCTAATATTTTCTATTCTGTATTGCCTTAATGCTAATATCATATTTCCTATTTGCTTTTATTAAATGCTTTATCAAAATATATAAAACAAATTAAATGAATTAAAAGCTAAAAAATGGCAACAATTAAGATGCTACTACTACTACTACCAATAATAATAATAATAATAATATCAATAATTGCCCTCAAAATATGAAAGCTACAAAATGGCTGAATCTGGCTGTAATAGACTGATCAACTTAAGTGGGGTTATTTCTTCTTGATTTGCAGAATTCATGCTCAAGGCTTAAAAGGTGAAGAAGCCGCCATCTTTAAATTGTAAAATTCATACTTTAAGGCAGGTTTAAAGAAGGTGCACATACTTCCTACTCAAAGTATTCTTTTGGGGGGAGAAAAAAGTCTTAAGATTAACCTTTGGCAATGTCCCTGACACAAGTGGGTATTCAGGGCCTACTTCATATTTGTCTCCTCTTCCTATTTCTTTTTTCATAACTCCTCCTCCTCCTTCTTCTCTGTTTTCCTCCAATTCCACTTTCTTGTTCTTGTGATTTCCCCCTCACTTTTTATGTCTTAACATTTCCATTACTTTTTTTTTTTTAAAGCAAGAAATTCTCTTAGACATTTAATTCTCTGTGTTAACAGTTAGGCATTAATCTATACTGAACCTGTGAAAGGTTTCCTTAAGAAATCTCCAAATGGGTTTACTTCAACTTGGAATTTCATATATTATCTGCAGCTATCAAGCCAATTAATAGGGCAGTTATTTTTTGGAGGGG
>JBBBDQ010001461.1:2932500-3002500 GCA_037127315.1 Ascarosepion bandense | reverse complement strand
ATCTGTCTTTTTCTTCTTATTTATTGTCTTCTTCTTCTTCTGCTTCTTCTTCTTCTTCTTTATCCTTACTATTTTAATCTCATTATTCTTTCTTTCTTTCTTTCTTTCTTTCTTTCTTTCTTTCTTTCAAGGCTGTTCTTTCTTTCTTTCTTTCTTATTTTGTTTTTATCCAATTTCTCACCTTTACACTTTCTTTCTTATTTCATCTGTCTTCTCTTTTTTCTTCCTTTTTACATTTCCTTTCTCTGTCCTTTCTCTTTTTTGTCTTTTCCTTATCATTCTTTTATCTTCTTTCCTTTCCTTCTTATTGTTGTTGTTGTTTATCTTTCTATTCTTTCTTTTTTGTTGTTTTTCTCTTTAACATTCCTTCTCTTTTACTTTTCATCTAACCTTCTTTTATATCTACCTCTCCCTCCTCTTTTTTCTTCTTCTTTCTACACAATGATATTTTTCCATCTGGTTTCTTCTTAATATTAAAAGAAATGTCCTTATATTCCCCTGCTTGGTTTCTTTCAATTCAGTAACTTTAATTCTTTTCTTTATCCTGCTCTCCCCACCACAACCACTAGATGCTCTCCACACAATTCATTCTCTTCCTTAACCAAAAGAATCCATGCAGTAATTGCCTTCATATATCATTTTTTACCATTTTATTTTCTCAGTTTTCCATTTTTTTGGAATCATTTTTTTAGAAAAATCATTTCTGTTTCCTTGCCACCCAGCCAAACTCTACAGATAAAGAATTGCATGAATGTATGGTCATTCTAGTTACAAACATTTCCAAGACTTTCCTCTAATCAACCATCAGGTTTCTTCAGTGAAATTCTTCAAAGAAACTTTGTCAGGTGGAATAAAGCCCATTTCAAATTGTATAATTGAACGGATTTCCACCATTGGGACAGCAACTAAAAAACAAGGCTTCTCTTCTATTCAATTCATTTTCATTATAGTATATATATGGCACCAGACTTTACCAATTTTCTCAAAAGTTTGAGAATTAGGAAAGAGTGAAAAGCTGGTGGTCTGTCATGCATTTCAAAATCTCAGCACTTTTAAGACTGCCATAAAGTTTGTTGATAGAGATAAATGGAAATACAGATTCCTCTGTGTAAATTTCTGTAATGTGCTTTGTCTCAAAAATATAGCAGAATCTTTACCCTAACTAAAAGTATTTATGGCAAAGCTGAAATATATGCAATCTGGTGTGTAAGAGTAGGGATCTGTAGATGGGAAATCCTGCTAACCATCTTTAAAAAAAATCTTCAAATATATTTCCTTCCCCACAAAACAGGAAAAAAGAAAATAATAATAAAAAAAGAAACTAATTTCCTTTTCTATATTTTTGTCTTGTGGAAAATCAACTGATGCTGAGTTAATAGAGGGTGTCATCTGTTACTGTTACGGTTCATTGGATGTGTGAAGGTGATCACAGAATATGGGTGGAGGGTGAGTTGGGTCAGGCCAGCCTGGTTGTTTGGTTGGTTAGGCGGCTGGGTGGGTGGGTGGGTGTTAAAGAGAACTAAAAGTAAGGTTAAGGGAAACAGGAAGGTGTTCTTGGCTCTTGGCTGGATGATTTATACACTTGTAAAGAAAATGCATCAAAGTGTGTATTGATTTTCATCAACATCACTTTCAAGATTTGGGAACATGTGACACAGCCATTGAAATGAAAATAAAAATAAACTTGATCTTGTTTACCAACACTCATGGATTTAAAAGTAAACTTTTCATATTGTTTTTCTCATGAAATATATATTTAGGCTCTTTACTTGCTTTTTAATGAATTATATATATATATATATACACAGTAAAAATAATTTTCAGATATTGGAGGCCATCTACATTAAATCAAAAAACCCACACTTAATAAAATCACATTTCAATCTGGTCATCACACATTACATTGCATTTAGACATATGGTTCTGTTAACATTTTGGTCTCTCATGCAGTGTGATGTCATAGAACTGCATTACAAATTTATGAACTGCCTCTGCTATTTGGTGACTGTTATTGTTGCTTAGCAATGTTTTATATCAACACAAGATAAAATCATCTTTGATGATGGATGTCTTTATGTTAATGTCCCTGTAACCTCTCTGAATTTGGCTAACGTGAGCTGAAAGCTTAGTACACTAACATGGTGGACAATTTTTGTCTTTATTTTCACCTGAAATTAAAGCCAAAATCTGATGTTTAGAACAGCTCATCATTAAACATAATAGACATTCATTGTCTCTTATATTTATATATATGTTTAGAAAATTATCTGCTGCCTTGATACACTAATTATATATATATATATATATATATATATATATATATATATATATATAGGTTTAATGCAAAGAATTTGTCACTTTAACTGTTTAACTGAGCAGGTTTGTGCCAACTTCAGAGTTTCCTGAGAACACCTTTATGGAGTCCCCACTCATCAGCACTGTTTTTTTTTAATTGCATTTTTTTCAATCTGATCAAAGTTGACATGAAACTTCTCAGTCAAAGTGACAAATTCTTTACATTAAATCTATCAATGCTCTATCTCCACCCAAATATCGAGCACTTTATGATAAAAAACCAGCTTGCCAAAATACATTTATTTATGCACAAATACCCTTAAGAAAGGTATTAATCCATTTCTTCTCTCTTCAGCTATGGGTTGAATAGCAGAACAGATTGTGGTAGATTGGTTGGAAACCAGTCTACCACAGAAAAAATGGCAACCTACTGCGGGAAAATATTCTACCTAGTCAGTCTTGTATTGAAAGAGACGTGATTGTCCAAGCATGTGTCATATATGGCATTTAACTGACTAATATATATATATATATAAATACAGATGACAAAAAAGATTTAATAAATTTTTTAAGTGTTCTCTGCATCTTCAGATTTGGAAGAAAAAAATTTTTAATAATAAAGATTTGGGACAATAAAAATTATGGAAAGTCTTTGTATGCCCTTACTCCTAAAAAACAGAAAAATGTAGGGATGTTGGAAAAACTTAATAAAATTAATTAAATCTTCCTTGTCTGCCATATTTAATGAAAGACGTTTGAAAGAAATACCCTTAAGATTATGGCTAACCAGAATACTAAAAGACAGGAAAATCTCATTAGAAACAAAGAAAAGAGTGCTGGATTGCTATGTGATATCTGTCCTTCTGTATGGAAGTGAGTGTTGGACGATCTCATCAAGGATGAAGAAGAGTCTTGGGGCAGCAGAAATGTGGTTTTACAGGATGATGAGAATACTATAGATGGACAATGTGTGCAACGATGATGTGTTGGAAAGGATGCAAATGAGAAGAAAACATACTTAACATCAGGAAGAGACAAATGAGTTTCCTAGGACATGTAATAAGGAAAGAAGCCTTGAGAATTTAATACTCACAGGACGATGAGAATACTATAGATGGACAACATGTGCAATGATGATGTGTTGGAAAGGATGCAAATGAGAAGAAAACATACTTAACATGAGGAAGAGACAAATGAGATTCCTGGGACATGTAATAAGGAAAGAAGGCCTTGAGAATTTAATACTCACAGGATGATGAGAATACTATAGATGGACAACATGTGCAATGATGATGTGTTGGAAAGAATGCAAATGAGAAGAAAACATACTTAACATGAGGAAGAGACAAATGAGATTCCTGGGACATGTAATAAGGAAAGAAGGCCTTGAGAATTTAATACTAAAAGGTCGGATAAAGGGAAGAAGAGACAAGAGAAAGCAGCATGAAACGTACTTGTTAAGTCTGAGCAAATGGATGGCAGGTCAAAGCGGAGCTTAGTAGAGATACCAAGAGAAAAAATAATGAGAGCAACAAAAGACAAAGCCAAGTGGAAGTCCATGATTGCCTATGTCCTGAAGGGACATGGCACATGAAGAAGAAGAAGTGAGTTCAATCCTCACTAGGTACTTCATACTCTCAACCTTGTACCATATCTTCACTCTGCTTGGAAAATCAGCATTCACAGACTCTTGTGGGGGAAGGAAAATAATTTTTCAGGGGGTAGAGTGAGATTAATGGATTACATACCCTGGTTTCCAAGTAACACTTCACCAGTGATATACATGTACACATACAAACACATTTTACATCTATATGATGTTGAAACAGGTTCTTGCATGATCACCAAAGTTAAGGAATGTTTAGCATGGTCAGTATCTACATGGGTATACCAGGTACTGTAAGCTTGGATGTGTAGGCAGTGTAATGGATAGTGGCTCAATAGCTACAATTAATCACATTCAGACTTGTAATTTCTGCTCTATAACCTTTAGAATAATTTGAAAGATGACTACTTCTGGTTGTCTTGTAATTATTATGATAATAAAATAAAACCAGTAATATTGGACTTTGTTACCCATAATGCCCCACTGACCAGCATTTATGAATAAGAGAGTCAACATATGACACTCACAGCCTAAAGATGATGTTTAAGCATGAAACAGACTTTCTGTTGACCTCAGTATCAACTTTTATATATATATATATATATATATATATATATATATATATATAGACACACTGATGAGCTGTGATACAGCAAAACGGGCTTGTATGTGGATGACTAGTATATAAATAATGCCTTCACAAAACTTCAAAGTTGATCCTATATTGTTAGAGGTTGCAGATTTTTATGGTTTATGAGAAATGTAATATATTTCGGTAACCCAACAGAAATGTGATTGACATCAAAAGCAAAACCAACAGAAATGTGGTGGACATCAAGAGCAGAAAATATAAACAAGGCAGTTGGCTTCAAAGGTAGTAATCAGTGAAAATGATTAACAGATGTGCCTAGCCATAGATGATAAAATTAAGCAAAAATTTGAGAGGGTAATATAAGTAGAAATTTATAAAATCTAGGTACCAAAATCACAACCAACTAGGAAGAAAGAAGCCAAAAGAGAGATCCACAAGCAAGAAGTGTGAGAGAAGAAACTTCTTGCAGATAACTTACAGTTACATCTAACCATTTCAACTGAAAAATGATGAGACTTTTGACACTAAGCATCATTTTCTGCCAAATGATACACATTTTCCTCACAAAATTTTTCATAAATAATCAGGCTGGTAAAATATATATATAGATATATTAACATACTGTTTCATTAAAAACAGAATATCTACTCAGATACATGTCTCGATTAAAAATCATGTTCAAACAAATAAATTAATTATGTCAGTTCTTAATTTCATTTCATTAATCTCCAGTACTTTCCATAAAATTGTCTGTTTACATTTGTTTACATTGTGATACATTTCAGAGCAGAGATGGTTATGTGAAATTGAAAGTTGAGTATATGAGGCTTGATTAAAATTCGATTAGACTGTGGAAGCATTCATGGTCGAGGTTGGTAGAACAATATATATACACACCTGATCAAAAATTTAAGACCACTTAAAAATCTTTAAAAAGAAATTTTTTTTTATGGATAGATTTTAAACTCCTCTCACTTAAGGTTACCAATACTACAATCTAAAAGGTTATGGAAACAAAAAGCTACATTCCAAACATTTTAGTTAGAAATTTACATTTTTATAAAATGAGCCAATTTACACATGATCAAAAATATAAGTCCAGAGACAAAAATTCTACGAAATTGTACAAAATGTGTATGAAAATATTCAACAACCAAATTTAATAATGAAGTCTACCTCCACTGCTTTTGATGACTTCAAAAATTCTGTATGGCATGCTAGAAATAAGCGTTTCCATTAAGGTGCGGGGATGTTGCTCCAGCTTCTGAAGATGGCTTCATGAAGTTCATTTTTTGTTGAATATTGTTTGCCATTTCAATAAACATTTCTTGTCATCCATCCCCAATCATTTTCAATTGGGTTCAAGTCCGGTGAGCATCCAGGATGTCCCAAGAGATGGACCCCATTTTCTTGTAGAAAGGTCAAGGTCCGTCTTGCAGCATGGATTGCAGCCTTATCTTGTTGGAATAACCATCCATCCCCACACAAACAATGGTCCTCCATCAACAAAGATGCTTTTTGTAGCATGTTAGCACAACCAGCCGCTCTCTGACGACCCTGCATCACCTGGAGCTCCATCGTCCCTCTGTAAGAAAAGGCACCCCATACCATTAGGGACCCTCCACCACTATGACGTGCAGAGAAAATTTCAGGAGGCATGTTTTTGTTATACCAATATTGTTGGAAGCCATCAGGGCCATCGAGATTGAATTTTTTCTCATCAGAAAACAGAACTTTCTTCCACTTTTCAACGTCCCATGTTTGGTATTCATGACCAAACTTTAAGCGGTCCAACTTGTGATGTGAAAGCAGCCAAGGAATTTGTTTACGCTTTTTATTTACCATGCCTTTTTCTCTTAAGTGTCGTCTGATGGTTACGGGACTGCAATCAGCATCTGTGACTGCCTTAATTTAACTAGAAGAAAGTCCCCCATCTTTCATAACAACCCGTCTTATTCTCCTACTCAATGCAGGAGAAATTTTTTGGGGGTCTACCAGAGGATTTTGCTTTTCCATAATTCTCACTGTTCTTTAGAAAGTTGCAAATCACAGTTTTACTGCGATTTACCTTAGCTGCGATCGCCCGCTGTGACAAATCTTGCTTATGGAATTCTAGAATTCGAGAACGCTCAACTTTGGTAAGTTTGCTTGCTTTAGGCATGGTAACACCTTTACGCAGTGATTGCTAATCTCTAACAACTAAAAACATTGGAATTGCCATAGATCTAACAATTTATACCCCTGGTCTTATAATTTTGATCATGTGTAAATCGCCTCATTTTATAAAAATGTAAATTTCTAACTAAAATGTTTGGCATGTCGCTTTTTGTTTCCATAACCTTTTGGATTGTAGTATTGGTAACCTTAAGTGGGAGGAGTTTAAAATCTATCCATAAAAAAAAAATTTCTTTTTAAAGATTTTTAAGTGGTCTTAAATTTTTGATCAGGAGTGTACATATGAATTTATTGTTTAATGAAAAACAGAATATTTACTCAAATAATAATGTTCAAACAAATATATACGTATGAAAAAACAGTAGCTACTCTAGCATCTATGCATCGCTCATTCAGTAATGAATTAGAGCTCTGGCTATTGATGTATGATACATCATATGCTAAAAATCTGCCTCCTTCTACCGAGCGCCCATAGCTCAGAGGTAAAATCACCGACTGACGCCAATTTGATCGGGTTTCAATCCTGGGTTAAAAGCAATCGGATGTCTAACCGTAATGAGCTGTGATACAGAGAAACAGATCTGTCTGCAGATGACTATATATATATATATATATACTTTCATGATAATTGTTTGGATAAACATTTCTTTATAGTGGCTAGACTGTATGAATTTAAATGCAATGCAAATTGGCAGCGAAGTCTCATCATTTTACTGACTGCCTGACAAGGTGTTAACAAGAGAGCACCAAAACACCACAGCTCTTGTGGTGCAGTAAACTATGTTTTATGATAAAGTTATAATAAAAATATGACTATATATATTAGTAAATATACATACTGTCCTACATTGATGGCATGACTTGGGTGTTTCATGCATTATGCAATCATCAGGTGCATATTAAAACTATATATATATATATACATATATATATAGTCATCTGCAGTCAGATCTGTTTTGCTGTATTACAGGTCATCAGTATGGTTAAACATTCGATTGCTTTTAACCCAGGATTGAAACCCAACTGCACTGGCATCAGTCAGTGATTCTACCTCTGAACTATGGGCGTTCGGTAGAAGGAGGCAGACTTTTATATATATATATATATATATATATATATATATATATATATATATATATATATATATATATATATATATATCTTCCTTGCCACTCATGGCAATCATTATAGTGGCAAGGAAGATATAATCTCAAAACAAAAGCAATATATTTTCATGTTACTGAGTGATGGAAATACAATGTTTAATATGAAAATATTGAACAAAGATGAAAGTACAATCAGAAGACAAAATGAAAACATTCATAAAATATAAGCCAAAAAAAACGGCTTTAAGAATGTCACAAAATGAGAATTATGAAAAATTAAAAGGGTAAAAAATAAGAAGGTAGATTGACCAGGAAGAAACCATGATAAAAGTGGTGGCATGCGACAAATGTAAAAAGATACGGAAGATGCAGAATGTTAAGAGCACAAGGTAAAGAGACATGAAAGGCAACAAGAAACTACCATCTTTAATCAACCAGAACAAAGAAAAGATTTTAAGACAGAGTCTAAGTATGGAAAAATTGTAATTTTTAGTCATAAATAAAGAGTTATGTTGAATAGGTGTGATTACTGGGTCCTTTATGGAAATAGTCAACTGACATGATTTAGAGGGCAACAGAGTGAGTGGAAGTGAAGTAATGGTTTGAGATTGCATTGCATTGAAAGCAGTGAAATTATTGGTTATTTCAAAGTTGATAATAGTATCAAAATAAATGCAGAGAAATGTAACTTTTTGTGCAATATGTTTTTTGAAAATTTGTTAGTTGAGTGCCATATATGATACATGCTTGGGCGATCATGTCTCGAAAGAGACATGACTGACCAAGCAGAAAATTTTCCTTCAGTAGATTGTCATTGCTTTCTGCAGTAGACTGGTTGCTAACCAAGGCTGTAGAACCCAATCTGTCCTGTTATTTAACTCATAGCTGAAGGGAGAAGAGACAAAAATTATTATCTTTCCTAAGGATATTTGCGCATAAGTGAATGCAATGAATTCAACTGGAATTCAAATTTGGCTCTCTGTTCCAAGCTAATATCCATTGCACCATAACATCTGAACACTCTCTTTTCTTTTGCTGCTACCTTGAACACTGTGTAGATGTATTTAAAAGGGATTGCCAGTCAATGGTCCGACAGCTACATGTGTGTGTAGAAGGAAGGGGAGAGACCCAAACACTCTGAAATATTGAAGTTTCTTGTGCAAATGTTAAGCAGTGCAGCATGCTGTGTTCAAATTCTGGGCAGAGTGAATTGCATCATGGTGCTCTTTTGCTCACAGATGTTGCTCAACTGACCCTACTATGCTGTGCAGTCAACAAAATCAAAAACCCACGTACACAAAATTAAAAATATATAATTGCAACAATTTACCCATCGTACCCTGTGTTTATATATATATATATATATATATATATATATATATATATAATTATTGGTGTTAATGTTGAAAATAGGTCTAGCTAGAGAAGGTTGATTTGGGAACACAGTAATGATTTTGGAGCAGAAGAGAATTGAGCATTCCAACAAAATGCTTGTCATTAGGAAGAGTGAAGTAAAATCTGTCTTGGAGCTTTTAGGACCCTAAGAAACTTGCAGTATTTGTGGAAACATCACCCTCTTGGCAGCTGGTTTAGCCAGTCACATGAAATTACACCAGAGAGGTCTGGGGCAAACTCCTGTGAATGCAACTCAACCAGAAAAACTTGCAGATAAATATGCGTGTTTTGTGACAAGGTTTGTAAGTTTGTTACAGGACTCAAATGTCACATGATTGCTCACAGGGACTGGCGAATTTCCAGTTTTAGTAGCACAGATAAACTTTATGCTTTCCATATGTGTAAGAAAGTTTGTAAAATTGAAGCTAATCACTTAGAGGTCCGTAGCTCAGGTATAAATAATAGAAAAATAACAAGTAACAATCATATTGGAGTAGATAGACTAAACTATCGCCCGGTTCACAGTTCACCCACGTCTATTGAACGGGTGAAGAGGCTCATCCCTTGTTTCCTGTTTAGGATGTGGTTTCCGGTTTTCTCTTTTCTAATCTTCTCACTCTTATGTAGCCCCCTGCACATCAGTGGCGTTACAGCCTTGCTTGGGGTGATATGATTAAAAAAAAAAAAAATATATATATATATATATATATATATATATATATGTGTGTGTGTGTGTGTGTGTGTGTGTGTGTGTGTGTGTGTGATTACCTAATATTGTATATAAAGACAATTTGTAAAATTAAAATCTTCACTAATGAACTGTTATCATCAAAAAAAGAATTGTATTTTACAAGAACAAAGTTTACATTACAAAGATAAAAATAAATATTAAGTGGTTGAATGCTTGATTTTTACTTTAATGATATTATAATGGGAGATACATTTATTCTCCTATTTGTATTTACCCTATTATAAGCATTATTATATCTGTGATATAATAACACCATATTTTACAAAAAAGTTGAAAGGAAAAAGCATGACAAATGTGCATTGTCTTTCAAGAGACTTTCTATGCTATGGGGACATGCACAAAACTATACATATATCCACATGTCCCACACAGAAACAATATAACATATATATCTACACAGAAAATGAGAGTGTCAAAATGAAACAAAAAGGAAGGGTCTTACATATTATATGGAGGCACTTTTGTGTTTGGAGAAGCCATGTTTACAAGTCCAGCTTCAAATGGGCTAGGTTCATCTATGTCTCAGGTAATAATATATTTCATGAAGGGTAAACAGTAAGTCTTGAGTTTTTCCAAAGTGATGACTGCAAATTGGAGATATATTCCCAAAAGGAAATGGCATCATGGACTTGTAAGCTGCGACATTTGCTGGAGGGGGGCTAATTTAGTCTCAGCCTAGGCACTTTGGCCAAGTCTAAAAACCAACTGCTCAGCTTGGCTGCTGTAAACAAACTGAATGACTGGCTACTTGTGTCACTTTATGAACTGATGTCACTAAGCCACTGCCACATATATATATATATATATATATATATATATATATATATATTACAGAAATTAATGAAGATTAACAAAACTGGTTATAAACAACTGACAATTTGAAGTGATTTGTTTGAACATTATTTTTGATTGCTACTCATATTTAAGTAGATATTCTGTTTACAATCAAACAGTCTTATATATTTATTTCTACCAGCCTGATTATTTACGCTAAGCTTTTGTTACGAAAATGTGTGTCATTCAGCAGGATTTGAACCTGCAACCCCTATCCATATAGGGAAGCCACCATGGGATCGGGCACATCTTAGATCTCTTGACCACTCATGACAATCAGTCTAAGATGTGCCAGATCACATGGTGGCTTCCCTATATGGATAGGGGTCGCAGGTTCAAATCCTGCTGAATGACACACATTTTTGTAACAAAAATTTATCGTAAATAATCAGGCCGGTGAAAATTAATATATAATACTGTTTTATTATAAACAAAATATCTACTTAAATAGGAGTATCGATCAAAAATAATGTTCAAACAAATCATTTCATATATATATATATATATAGTCATCTGCAGATAGATCTGTTTTGCTGTATCACAGCTCATCAGTACAGTTAAACATTCAATTGCTTTTTACCCAGGATTGAAACCTGACTGAATTGGCGTCAGTCAGCGATTCTACCTCTGAGCTATGGGCACTCGGTAGAAGGAGGCAGACTTTTTAGCATGTATATTATCATTATACACGCCCAATAGCTGGGAGTGTTCTAATTCATTGCTGAATGAATGATGCGTATGTGCTAGAGTAGCTACTGTTTTTCAAAGTCTACCATTATTCCAGAGTGCTCAAACAGGGTGTGAGAGCGTAAATAATCATCCACAGACAGATCTGTTTTGCTGTATCACAGCTCATCAGTACGATTAGACATCCGATTGCTTTTTACCCAGGATTGAAATCCAACTGAATTGGCGTCAGTTCGCAAAGCACCTAAACCAATTTCTGCATATTGTTTATGGCAGAGTGTGGTCACCATAAGTCTCAACAAGAATTCTGTGTGCTTCAGCTACAGATTTCTTTTGAATAAAGTAGAGCAGTAAAATTCCCCGCAAATACCTTTCCTTTGGAATGAAATCGAACATGTTTAATGCTATGAAAAAAAAGTTGCTTACACTTCTGCAAAATGACATACACTGAATATCAAGCTTGCTTATAGTACTTCCTTATAGATATGTTTCCATCTGAAGCTACACACATTTAATTATGGGAATACCATCTGTTGGAAAACAGTGAGAACTTATTCAAGGTCCTGATATATATATATATATATATATATATATATAGTCATCTGCAGACAGATCTGTTTCACTGTATCACAGCTCATCAGTACGATTAGATTCCGATTGCTTTTTTACCCAGGATTGAAACGCGACCGAAATGGCATCAGTTGGCTACTCTACCCCTGGGCTATAAGCGTTCGGTGGAAGTAGGCAGACTTTTTAGCGCATATCATTATACGCACCCAATAGCTAGAGCGCTCTAATTCATTTCACTGAATGAGCGATGCGTACACGCCAGAGTAGCTACTGTTTATTAAAGTCTACTATTTTTCCAGAGTGCTCAATCAGGGTGTGAGAGCGTAAATATTGTCATCCGCAGACAGATCTGTTTCGCCGTATCACAGCTCATCAGGTTAGACTCCGATTGCTTATAAAGATTGTTTTAATCACAAAAATATTTAAGCAATCTAGTCCATTTCCAAATGATTAGCCAAACTTTGATCTTGTCTGTAACTTGCTTTTTCAGTCTCGTCTGAATAGCTGGTTCACCTAATTTGCATGCATGTAACTGTAGGAGAACAAAAGTAAATTCTTCTAAATTCATGAATGAGGAACATAACATCCATATTACCACCACACAAAACAATAAAGAAAACAACAGTGTTTGTTTATACTTCTAAGATGACATAGTATTTACACTAGCTACCTTGTTCTTACTATTGTCCTCATCTTTATTGCCATTATTATGATGTTTTGGACCTTTGTACTCTCCAGTCTCCTTCAGGTGCTAGAAATTTCAAACCAAATCCTTCATTAAAATCACTGGGGTATAGCATTCTAATTCCATGGGCAATGCCATTTCTGGTAGGAATGTAGTTATCTCCCCTTAAGTTAAAGGGAAATGCTTACATGGTTACCAGAAGTAGCATCACACATGAAATAAAAATGATAAACCCCAGTGATCATAATAAAGGGTTCAGTTTGAAATTCTTAGCACCTGATGAAGGCCAGAGTGTACAACAGCTGAAATGTTATAATAATGGCAATAAAGATGAGGACAAGAGTCCCAACAATGTGCAAATAGTGTCAAAACTAAGAGATATAACAATTTTAGTGAGAGTATCAAGCTATAACAATCACATTGTAATGCACGAGCCTATGTCATAAAACATCATAATGTGAGTCATAATGGACATATTTTCTTGAATCTAGGTTTCTTGTTGTGTCATTGTTTTACTGATAGTTTACTTTATGCTTTGATGAATTTTGAGCATCAAACAGGTGCATAAATTTAAATACAAGGGAAGTGTTCTAAAAGAGGATGGAAAGGCGATACAGAGATCTGAAGGCACATTGGCATGGCAAAGGATGTCTTCCTAAAGCTGAGTAGAGTATTAAGATGCAGGGAAATTTCACTGGAAACAAAGAAGAGAGTATTGATTTGTTGTGATGTTTGTCCTTCAATATGGCAGTGAATGCTGGCCAGTCTCATCAAAGATGAAGGAAAGACTTGAAGTAACCAAAATAGAAGGATGCTGAGGATACCATGGACACCACACGTTAGCAATGGCGAGGTGTCATTCAGGAGATGATTTTACCATTTTTTTCAGTTATTGCAAATCGCCTGAAGACACCACACTGTAGAAACCTAGGTTGTGTGATAACTCATTTACAAATTAAAAATATTCAAAAGTTTTACAATATAATTCTATTGAACACTTTTTAATACAACTGTGTACTGGTCTAATTTAATGATGATCAAAAACTAAGTAATTAAATAATTAATACACACACACACACACACACACGCACACATATATATATATATATATATACAGGTTTCATTAAAAATGACAGACAAGGTATTATGGTTAATTTTTTTTTTGTAATTTTTCATGTGATCATATCATTTTTTTTCTTTTCAGAACATAAATTATATAAAAAATGTCCAAATGTTTCGTTTTTCTGAGTGCTTTTGGTTATACTTTAGTCACTATATAGGATAGATTTTATTTTATAGACTCATGTATTTGTTTTATATTCAAAACACAGCAAGCATATTGTTGCCGTGTTTGGAGTTGATATTAACTGTTAGATCTTTTTTAGTTTTATTAAGAATGCTTCCATTATTTTTAGCCATTTTTTGCATGTGAATGGTGCTACAATATTTGAGTTATCAACAAGTATGTTGCAGATAGAGTTTGGTAGGTCTGCCTGTGAGCTTAAATGTGATCGAATTGAACTCTGGTCAGAGAGGTGTAAAGTTAATCTTCTTATCAACTGTATTTTCTAAACATATACTGTTAAATATAAGAGACAATAAATGTCTATTATGTTTAATCATGAGCCATTTTAAACATCATATTTTGGCTTTAATTTCAGTTGAAAATAAAGACAAAAATTCTCCAATATTTGGATAATTTTTTATTAAGTTGGTTCTAAGCTTTTGGCTCAAATGAGCCATCTTCAGAGAGGTTACAAGGATGTTAACATAAAAACATCCACCATCAGCAACGATTTTATCTTGTGTTGACATAAAATTTTGCTAAGAAACAATAACAGTTACCAAAAATAGCAAACGCAGTTTGTAAATTTGTAATGTGGTTCTATGATGTCACACTGCATGAGAGCTCGAAATGATAACAGAATCATATATTTAAATGCAATGTAATGTGTTATGACCAAATTTAAACATCATTTTATTAAGTGTGGGTTGTTTGAATTATATGTAGATGGCCTCCAACATCTGAGGGATTTTTTTACTGTGTGTATGAGTGAGGATTATTGTACTGTTGACTAAAATCATATATTACCTACATAATTATGTTTTTCTAAGAAATGTTATTTAATTGTACTCTGATCAGAAAGGTGACAGGTAAGTCTATGGGAAAGCCTGGTTGTAGTAAAACCAATATATGTAGTGGGTTTATTATTATTTATTATGTGAGCCGAAAGCTATATATATATATATATATCCTGAGATCCAAACCAACAAACATTACTCCAAAATACTTTCAACCTAAAAATGCAAATACCATTGGAAAAGGCAAGACTCCATCTCTTATCCATCCAGCTATGGATAAATAGCAGAGCAGATTGGGTATTATAGTCTTAAGTGGAAACTGGTCTAGGAGACAGACAACTCTGAATTCAAAATGTGATGAGTATCATCTGGGAACCATGTGGTACACTGTGTCCCAGTTCTCTGTATTTGGCTTTCTGGACACTGGATTTATATCCAAAGCAACAGGACAGTCCAGTACTATATATATATATATATATTACATCAAATATTATCATAGTGAACACTCATAAATAGAAATAGATACTAAACTTTTTAAACTATATTAAACTTATATTAGTTTCCACAAACATAAAACTCAAAGAAAAAGAATATCTGTAATCAGTGTAAAAAGATTTTCTGAGATTTGGCAACAATTCTCACCAATGGAACCTCAGTTTTCTTGGCAATTTGTTATTTTCTCTAACCACTGATTCACATCCTATTCAACTTCTTGATGAGTTATAAAGAAAAGTTCCTCAAATATCCTATACCCCAACCCACTTTAACTACATGTATTTGAAATAACAATTTTCTCCAAGGAATAATAATCCTGCTCTCTACATGTTTCTAGTCTTGGATTTCCATTGGTTGGGTTTTTGCACCAGTCACAAGGTTCATATTTCTATTCATTTCCTGGTTATTTATCAAAATAAATCTTCTTTGATTTTTTTCTTCCTCGAGTTCTTGGATTGATTACAGACTCTCTCTTGAAAGTTTTAACAATTCTCAAATTAAATTACCTCTCCCAAACAAGATGAAGTATGTATGTTTGCATCATTATAATGATAAAATGGTAAATTCGCTAGAGATATTTTACATGGGCTAATTGCCTCCTTCCTAACATTGTACAAATTTGTCCGTGGCCAAAGAACTGCATTGATGTAGATTACTTAAACAAATTTGAAAATAACTTCTTAATTGTCAACCAATACTTTTCTGCAGCACCAACTTTTAAAGAGCATTTTGTTATATAACCCACCCACTTGACTCCTGCTATCCTCTACCTTAGAAGAGCCAGATCAGGTCGAAAATGAAGTACCACTGATATATATGGGCAGGAGTTGCCCAGTCTCCACTTTCCAGTCTCAATAGAGTCCAAAAGTATCTCCACGTCCTTGTGGGTGATGAATTATTTTCTACCTTACAAACCTTTTCCTCTCAGATGAAACATTGCAAAATTATTGCTATTCTATTCATATTTATATGGAAAGTGTTCAGAAAAACTACATTCCACCAGTAACTTTACACAGCTAATATCCACCATGCCACACACATTGTAGGAGACCATTTCATTCTCTTCATACCTTGTGGTACACTGTGTGCCAGTTCTCTGTATTTAGCACTTCTTGGCCCTTACTGAACCTCTTCAGAAGAGTCCAGTAATATATATGATGAGATATAAGTTCCCCTTGAACAGCTTCTTCTCATAAGCTGTTACTTTGTTAAACTGACTCCCAAGAGAATGGTTCCTTGATTAATAAATTTTTTACTTGTTCATGTCTTGAGTCAAATGTTATTTTCCCCACATATTCCTATAAAGTGTGCCTCTTTTTCTGTAATCATCTATTTTTTTCAATTGGAGTAGATAGACTAAACTATTGCTCGGTTCACACTCCACCCATGTCTATTGAACAGGTGAAGAGGCTCATCCCTTGTTCCCTGTTTAGGATGCGGTTTCTGGTTTTCTCTTTACCAATCTTTTCACTTTTCTTTTTTTATTTTTATTTTTTTCAATTGGAGTAGATAGACTAAACTATCGCCTGGTTCACACTCCACCCATGTCTATTGAACAGGTTAAGAGGCTCATCCCTGGTTCCCTGTTTAGGATGCGGTTTCCAGTTTTCTCTTTACCAATCTTTTCACTCTTTTCTTTATTTTTTTCAATTGGAGTAGATAGACTAAACTATCGCCCGCTTCACACTCCACCCACATTTATTGAACAGGTGAAGAGGCTCATCCCTTGTTTCCTGGTTAGGATGTGGTTTCCGGCTTTCTCTTTTCTAATCTTTTTACTCCTACGTAGCACCCTGCGCATCAGTGGCTGGCGTTATCGACTTGCTTGGGGTGATATGATTTAAAAAAAAAAAAATCTCGAGTGACTCTTGGGTCTTTTTTTTTTTTTACATTATTTAAAAAAAATACCTTACCTTATAATAATCCCATCCAAAAAAAAAAAATGTAAGAAATTTAAAATATTTCATTTTTGAAATCAGATTAGTAAGTGTATACCATGCATTATTATTTCTTTGAAATTCTATACTGACACAATGATGGTCCTTGTTAAGACCTGCATGTCTTATCTGCTCAAAGCCATCTTTAACCATTGATAATAGAATGCAGTAGTATACAGCTGACAGTTTAGACATTTCTAGATGACAGCCATCTGAAAGTCTCAATCAGATTAGGCTATTTAAGAATATGACTCAACTTTTTAGGTTAATTTGTAGCAATTTGTAATGTTGGGAAAAACTATCATTAACACAGTGTGTTTTATTTTCAATTTCCCTATTTCCTATACAAAATTTGTTATAATTGATCCATACACTGACATATTTGAAGTTTTCAGTATTAACTAATTTCATTTTCTAGATTTCCGTAATGGATTCAGGATAGGTGCTGGCATTGCTTTCATTCCAGTTCCATATTATAGTTTCCCATTTCGAAAGGTTTATTTTTAGTCCTGTTTCTTGAAACACTTATTCATTATTGTTTTATAAACTGAAATAAAGTTTTTTAAAATAATGCAAAATGAAGCTTAAATATTGTTGTATAGTATTTCCTAAGGGTATATTTAACATCATCTGCGGACAAAGCTGAGTGCTTTGCCCGCAGATTCTCATCCAACTCCACATTCGACTCGTCTGGAGTGCACCCACCTGACTTCCCTATTAGAACTGAGGCCAAACTGCACGACGTATATATTACCCCGACAGTAGTATCCAGAGTAATTTCAAAACTCGACCCCCATAAGGCGTGTGGAGACGATGGAATCACGGTGATAGTCCTTAAGAGGTGTGCCCCTGAACTTTCCCCTGTCCTCTCTAAACTGTTTAACTACTGCCTTTCTGCTTCCTGCTTTCCTGCATGCTGGAAATTCTCCTCAGTTGTTCCTGTCTTTAAGAATTGTGGTGAACCCTCGGACCCATCCAACTATCGCCCTATCAGTCTTCTACTGATATTCGGGAAAGTATTCGAGGCTATAATCAATGCTTCTCTTCTATAAATACTTTCATGGCTTCTGCTTGGATGAGCTTAAGTCACTGATGCCTCCTCAACAGGTGTTTACCCGTGCAACCAGACTGGCAACTGGGTCCCACCCATTCACAGTCAGGTTAGCCAAATGCAGACGACAATTCTACTCCTGCAGCTTCTTCTCTCGCACTTCCCACCTGTGGAACTCACTCCCGTATTCTTGCTTTCCTGACGGCTACAACCTCCAGAAATTTAAATGCAAAGTTAATACTCATCTACTAACCACTGGCCTCTAGCTCTCTCCCCTCCCCTGTATAACCTTCCCTTTCTCTCCACCTATGTATCTGTCATTGCACCTGCTTTCTCAGCTTTCTATTGTTCCTTTCTAACTAGCTTGTACTCCTCACTCTTTTCTAATTAATCTTTTTACATTTATGTAACCCCCTGCACATCAGTGGCGTTTCTGCCTTGCTCGGGGTGAAATGATTAAAAAAAAAAAAAAAAAACATAGATTGTGTCAGTCAGTTAAGTGATGCACACTTTGGGCGATCATGTCTCAAAAGAGGCATGACTGACTGGACAGAAGATTATCCCATAGTAGGTTATGATTACTTTCTGCAGTAGACTGGTTGCCAGCCAAGGCTATAAAACCCAATCTGTCCTATTATTTAATCCATAACCGGAGGAAAGAGATAGATTAATACCTTTCCCAAAGGTATTTGTGCATAAGTGAATGCAAGAAATTCAACTGGAATTTGAACTTGGCTCCTCGATTTATCATTCCGAGTCAATATCCACTGAACCACAATGCACATAAGGGTCCAAATATTCAAGGTAGTACTGAATGTATTTAATTTTATTTTCCAAAATAAAGCTTAAATAGTCTTATATAGCAATTTTTAAAGGTAAATCTAACAGAAACATGGATTGTGCAAGGGTCTAAATATTCAAGGTAGTAGTGAATGTATTATATTTAATTTTATTTATCAAAATAAAGCTTGAATAGCCTTACATAGCAATTTCTAAGGGTAAGTCTGATAAAAACACAGATTGCTGTTTGTAACGGTTTAAGTAGCTAATGATTTGTGCACTAAAAATGTAGATGGCATGATGTAGTCATTCAAATCTCTGAAGTAGAAAAGAACATATTAATTTGTTATAATAATGCATAAGTGATTTTATATCATAATCATGATCAAGAGTCCTGTAACCTATAAGGGTCATAAGGCACCACATGTGCTGAGGTCATAGCAGCAGTGGTGACAGGGCCCATCCCTTTCTATGTTGGTTTGAATTCAAAGTTTTTCTTCTCCTAGATAGATGAGGCCCTATATCCTTCTACCAAGGATATAGGGCTTCGTCTATCCTGCTATTTACCTTTTGCTAGAATGGAGGGAGAAGAAAATGAATAATACCTTTCCTAAGAGTATTTGAATGTAACAAGTTCAACTGGAATTTGAACTTGGCTCTCTGATGTTTAATTCCAACATGCTATCCATTACACCAACATGCATCCAGTTTTACTCTCAACCGAAAATTTTATAAAACCTTACAGAAGATTTCAGATATTCAAAATAGCTGTGTCAGTTACTGAGTTTCATAAGTTATTGAATCAGAGAGACATCTTCACATCCACAGTCTGGGAAATGTTATATCAGTAAGCATCACTTGTATGATTGATGGTGAGTTTGTTCCTAACTATGTGCTCTGTAAGTCTCAATTTTTTGAGTTTGAAAGAAGTCTTTTACAAGGTCAGAATAAAATTATAAATGTGTGATGAGTTCACTGGGGTGACACAAAAACTTAAGCTTAAAAACATGATCTGAACAAACTGCAAATATGTTTACAGGGAAGAAAACACCCTTATTATACATACATACACACATACATACATACATACATACATATATTATTTTTAATGTATCTCCAAAAAGCTTAAATATTTTTACTTATTCTTTTACATCAGGGTTTTTTTTTTCATATTGGTGAAGTGCATATGGGAAGAAAGTTCTGGATGTACTTGAATTAACATTATTGAATTTCTAGTAAATATCAAATATTAAATTAGAAAAAGAAAAGTAGAAGCCCTCCCCCCACCATCCCTGATCTATCCTGGGAAAAGGAGATAAAAAAAAGGAAAGATAAATAAAAACTGCCTTATCCAAAAGTGGGAAGGAGAAAAAAAAACAAAAAACAAATGGAATCGAAGAAAAAATTTGCTTAAATTGGATAATTTTAAAGATCCTTCTCTATTTTATTGATGGAATAACTGGTTGTATCCTGAGCTCATTTTCCAAGAGCCATGAGGGGGGAGGTAATGGAATAAGAGGCACGAAAAGGGTTCTAATCAAATCACCAGTTTGCCGCTTACCTTGTTTTGCTGACTAATCACATGTGAAAGGTAACACAAGTTCTTTTTTTTCAGAGTGCGTTTTTGTATTTACTTATTTGTCTACTTTAAAGACTCGCACACATAAATTTATACATATACAAAAGACACTGTGTGAAAATATACATATGTACACATATAGATATATATGTATATATGTGTGTGTATGCATGGGCATATATGTGTGATGGGTTGATGAAAATGCTTTCAACCAAGCCATTTACCAAAATTTGACCAAATAAAATTTGTTGGGGAACAAATCTACATAGCTGGACCAAAAGCTTGTCAGTATCCACTCATATTAAAATTTTTTATCAAAAAATAATCTTTGTTATTGTCCAATATATATATATATATATATATATATATATATATATATATATATGTATGCATGCATATATATTTAATATATGTGTAATGTCAAATATAGCTAAAAATTTATCTATAAATAAAGACAAAAGGAAAGTTTATACATATATATATATATATATATATATATATATATATAAATGTATGTATGTGTTTATTATTAATAGCCTGAATATATATATATATAACATACTTCTAATAATAAAAATACATTCTTTTTCCTTACCATATAGTACAGCAGTTGCATGCACACTGAGATATTCAATTACTGATCAAAATAGTAACCATCAGGTTTCAATCAGTACCTGAATATATATATATATATATATATATCAGTTAAGTACGTAAAACATGCTTGGGCGATCATGTCTCGAAAGAGGCATGACTGACTGGGCAGAAGATTATCCCACAGTAAGTTGTTATTACCTTCTGCAGTAGACTGGTTGGCAGCCAAAGCTATAGAACCCAATTGATCCTATTATTTAACTCATATCTGGAGGGAAGAGACAGATTAATACCTTTCCCAAGGGTATTTATGCATAAGTGAATGCAATGAATTCAACTGGAATTTGAACTCCGCTCCTCGATTTCTCGTTCTGAGCCGATAACCACTGCACTACAATGCATATATATATATATATATATATATATATATATATATATATATATATATATATATATGATTGAAGTAGTAGGAGGATTTGAATAATTAAGTAATTCATTGAGCTTTTTATTCAACCTCAACAGAATGCAGAAAGCACTGGATGGCCGTTTCGTCCTATATTTGGGAATCATCAGCAGTGCGCATCCACTACCAGGAATTGAAACCCAGACAGTTGTGGTTGTTAAGCTGATGTTATACCAACTGTACCACGGGCCCTGGTAATGAAGAGCACTTTTTAATTTTTTGGATGAAATGGTTTCACTCTTCAGTCAAGTTCATCCCATATTAATTCTGTGGGTGGCTTTCAAATTTTTAAACTGTAGTGTATGTAATAGCTTTTGGTTCATATATATATATATATACACAACTGGCCATAATTATTAGGTCACCCCAGTGTTTTAAAAATAAATGATTGATTTCATACTATTTTTTAGTATTTATTGCCAAGTTAATAATTATAAATGAAAATAGAATGGTTCTTTTGTTAATACTGCACAATAACACATGCATCAAATGAATTTATAAATATTTAATAATTATCTGTATTGCAGTTTCATCAATGAAAGAATGAAGAAAATTTAGGGCGATTCGGACAAGTTCATCTTTACATCCTTGCCTTGTAAAATTTTGCAAAGTAATAATAACAAAAGAATCACTCTATTTTCATTTAGAATTATCCACCTCAAAATAGCATGAAACACATAATTTCTTTTAAAAAATTAGGGTGACCTAATAATTATGGCTGGTAGTATATATATATATTATCAATTAAATCATCGAGCTTTATATTCAACCTCAACAGAATGCAGAAAGCACTGGACGGCCATTTCGTCCTATATTTGGGACTCTTCAGCAGTGCGCATACACTACCAGGAATCGAATCCTCAATATATCAAACAGTATATTTATTCATCATAACTATTTGACTGATTATCCAAGAAATGTTTTTAGGAAAAAATATGCATCCTCTAGTATTATTCAAACCAGCATCTTCTTGTGGAAACAGTTATTTCATCTTATGTATCTTAGACTGCTTAAACACAGTTATTCAGGTTGATAGATATGAATATATATATTGCTTAGTTATAAAAAACAGAGAAGCTGCTTAAATACAAGTATCCATTAAAAATAATGTTTAAACAAATAGATTAGATTAAAAACATGTTTTATAAACATATATATATATATATATATATATATATATATATATATATATATATATAAGTATAAAATATTGCACAATGAGTGCTGGTGGTAATAAATATACTCAATGCAAAAATAACAACTGATAAAATTTACACTATCAATATTTAGATATATTTTTTATGATATTGATAATAAATATATTATTTATTTTATACATTTTTCCCTCGCAATAGAATACAATATCTAGTTTTATACACACAACAATCTTCAGGTACTCATTGAAAACTCTTTGTCAGATTTTGATCTGTACACAAAAGTAAAGATTAAACACAAAGTTGTACAATATATATATATATATCATGCATTGAACAACAACACTCTCAGGAAAGTAAGATGACTTTTGGAAAGGCAAATTGACACACCCACCCACCCCCATCTCAAAAGTTGGGGTTGAGGTGGCACCCTGGAAAGACAGGAATACTAAAGCATATATAACTAGCTCATCAAACAAAAAATGCTGTCTGAGTGTCTGTAGCAGGGAGGGAGAAAACATCATCCATCTGACTGGTTCATTGTTAATAACATGGACTTAAATTTTGCCAAGATGTGTAAATGCACCAGAAAATTCAACAGCCTGCAAGGTTTACATATACATAAGAAATGCTGGTGCAGGAAATGCAATTCACCTATCAAAGAATTTAAGTCAAAAGATGGGATTATGAATCTGGATTACAGCCACAGTGTTCAGGAGCCATTGCCAAGCATCAGCACTCTGGAGAAATTCCAAGCAAACTAAGAATCTATTAATCCAAAGGCAATCTGTGAGCTACTTTGTCAAATCTTGATCAGAAACTCATTAATACTTACTAACAATCTAAAGGGTCCCATTAGCCATCACTTCAGATCTTTTTATTGTGCTTGACGTTTGTCTTGAGTGATTTCACATGGTATCTGTGAGAGGAAATATGAAAAAAGAGAAGCAGCCAAATAGACAACAGACTCAGAAGAGTAAACTAAGACCAGAGTGACAAGTTGTGAAGCATTGTCTCAAAGAAGTGTAGAAATATGTGTCAAGCTGAGGCCTTCTTAAATTTAAAACAATGGAGACTTGTCAAAATCTCGAGATAAAACATTGACTTTTGACCAATGGCTATCAGTAATTAGAGTTGACTTTAAAGTACGAAAGCAAAAGGCTCAGACTGAGAAAAATCCACAGAATGAATATTTACTTTTTTAGAGGAAGATGAAGACAAAGAAAACTGTTGTCCATCAAACTGATGATTCTGCAAAAGAGAAAACAGAAAGAACACTTTCCTCGCACTTCCCGACTGTGGAATTCTCTTCCACACAATTGCTTCCTCGACGGCTACAATCTCCAGGAGTTTAAATGTAAGGTCAATAGAAACCTCCTAACACACTAACCTGCTTCCATTCTATCAAACACTCTTCCCATCTGCCCAACCTTCAGCCTCGCTATCCTTACTCATCTGTCACCTTCCTCCTAACATTCCCTATGTCTAACCACTCCTTCTCTTTACCTTCTCCTATGTAACCCCATGTGCAATAGTGGCAGTGGAATGCCTTGCTTGGGTTGAGATGATTAAAAAAAAAAAAAAGAACGAAGTGGGCCTCACAGGTTGGACATAGATAGCAGCTGTTGAACTGTGCAGCACCCTGATTTTGCTTGCTTATAGCAGGAAGTTACTACCTAAGAAATAAAATCTGGTTTCCTGCTAGAAAGTATTTTATTCACTTGTGAGTAATGATCTGGGTGAAAGAGAATTTTTAAGCCACATACTGTCAGTGATGTGCATTGTGGTGCAGTGATTATTGGCTTGGAATAAGAAACAGAGGAGCCAAATTCAAATTCCATGCATTCACTTACATGCAAATACCATTGGGAAAGGTATTAATCCATCTCTTCCCTCCAGTTATGGGTTAAATAACAGGACAGACTGGGCTTTATAGCCTTGGTCAGCAACCAGTCTACCCCAGAAAGTAATGACAACCTACTGCGGGATAATCTTCTGCCCAGTCAGTCATGTCTCTTTTGAGATATGATCACCCAAGTGAGTATCATGTATGGCACTTAACAGACTGATGTCAACAAACTTGGTGTTTGGTCTGAGCTGCAATCTAACAGAAGCTCCAATTTATAAAAGGGCAGTACTTTAGGGCCTGTCTAAGGATATTAAAGAAAGGATTTTAGTGATCTCTAGAACTGAGGACCAAAGAAAACACTGAAAGAAAAGTCTATAGTCTTGGAAATCATTTTACAATAATCCTTACACTTTTGCTAAAAAGCTGTTTACTGAGACTAAGAGCCACAGACATACCACAGAAGGAACTCAAGAATCACCTGAGGATGATGTATTTTGATGATTGAAAAGATGTTCCAATCCCCTGTATGAATGAGCTTCCTAGGCCCCAAGATCTAGAGGTCAACAGTGAACTACAGCTGAGGAAAATTCAGGAATTTGTCCACAAATCTTGTGCAGTAATGTACCTGGAATAAATGGAATCTCTTACAAGCTGTATGAGAATTGTCCAAATATCCTCAAACAACTCACCATCTTCCTCCAGTAGGCATGAAAATAAGGTGTTGTATGACAAGAATGGTACCTGGTGAATGGCATTTGGATACCGAAAGAAAAAAATGCAAAAGGCATTGAAAACTTTGTCCCCCATCTCCCTCTTGAATCTAAAGGTGAAAATATTTTTTGGGGTCATTGCCTATTGTATGACAGACTTCCTGCTAGGTAATAATTACATAAACACCAGAAGGTTGGCATATTTGGCTTCCTCAGCTGTCTGGAACAATCACATGATTTGAAACGCAATCCTCTCAGGCATCAAAATAAAAATGAGTTTCATGTAATTTGGCTTGATCTAGAGAAAGCATATGGATCAGATCTTCATGATCTAATTCATATGTTCCTTGAATTTTTCAACTTCCCTAGTAAAGTTGGGGAAATTATAATGAAATATTTCAGAGCAGCATTTGTACAGTCTACCATTGGTAACTACACTACCAAGTGGCAAGCCCTCGAGGTTGGCATCATGATGTGGTGTGTGATTTCACTACTTATTTTCATTATGTCCATGGAACTCATATTATGGAATGCAGTGGGCACAGCAAAGAAAACGATGACTAAGGGACAAATGGTCTTTCCTCCTTCTAGAACATTCATAGATGACACCACCATTCTGGTAAGTAAAAAATGCTAATTATAAGGATATGTAGGATAGATAACAACTGACTCTAAACTTGAAGAGATTAAGATGAGTTACAATAGATTCTAGCAAACAAGCTTTCTAACCATTACACTACGCTGAGGTGCCCAAACAGATTGAGATAGATAGATAGATAGATAGATAGATAGATAGATAGATAGATAGATCTGAACACATTGAGATAGATAGATAGATAGATAGATAGATAGATAGATAGATAGATAGATAGATAGATCTGAACACAATGAGATAGATAGATAGATAGATAGATAGATAGATAGATAGATCTGAACACAATGAGATAGATAGATAGATAGATAGATAGATAGATAGATAGATAGATAGATAGATAGATAGATCTGAACACAATGAGATAGATAGATAGATAGATAGATAGATAGATCTGAACACAATGAGATAGATAGATAGATAGATAGATAGATAGATCTGAACACAATGAGATAGATAGATAGATAGATAGATAGATAGATAGATAGATAGATAGATAGATAGATAGATAGATCTGAACACAATGAGATAGATAGATAGATAGATAGATAGATAGATAGATAGATAGATAGATAGATCTGAACACAATGAGATAGATAGATAGATAGATAGATAGATCTGAACACAATGAGATAGATAGATAGATAGATAGATAGATCTGAACACAATGAGATAGATAGATTGATAGATAGATAGATAGATAGATAGATAGATAGATAGATAGATAGATAGATCTGAACACAATGAGATAGATAGATAGATAGATAGATAGATAGATAGATAGATAGATAGATCTGAACACAATGATAGATGAGATAGATAGATAGATAGATAGATAGATAGATAGATAGATAGATAGATAGATATGAACAGACTGAAATAGATAGAAATGAACAGTATGAGCTAGATATATATGCAGGCTTTTCACCTAGTAGGACTTTGCCTTCTAACCATGTCACAGGAAAACTTTTTAGAGCTGCCTCCCCCACTTAGTCTATGAAAAACCTTTCAAACTTAATTTGTGTGTACAATGTCTTACTTGCAGTCTTTTAGCCCTACTGAAATTCAGGAAGCCACCACAACCATTCAAAACACTCTTTTGGAAGACCTGTGTATATGCATGTAATTTTGGTGCCATGTGTTATAATTTATATATCATTTGTATATGTATTTTCACTTGTCACCTTGGAAACTTTATTAGGATGGAAAGCTGAGTAGAAAAAATAACTTCAAATTTGAGCAGAAAATTAACTTAGAGATTAATTTGCCTGTTTTATGTATTTTTAATCTTTTATATTTGTACATGTACAAGCTATATATATATATATATATATATATATATATATATATATATAGCTTGTACATGTATATATATATATATATATATATATATATATAATTCTTGTACATGTATATATATATATATATATATATAGCTTGTACATGTATATATATATATATATATATATATATAGCTTGTACATGTATATATATATATATATAGCTTGTACATGTATATATATATATATATATATATATATATTATTTACATATATATATATATATATATATATATATATGTATGTATGTATAATTACATACATATGTACTATAAAAATTTATAACTTATAATTTGTTTATAAACATTTATATGATGATTGCATGCATTTGAGACACAAATATATATTTATATATATATAAAGAGAGAAACTGACAGAGTAATCTTAAAATCTACATGAACTTTGTATGTGTATAAATACTCACACACGCATACACACATACGCATGCAGACACACCCATATAGCCATATACATACACATGCACCCCCCATATATATATATATATACAGAGTGAGACAGAGAGAGAGAGAGAGAGAGAGAGAGAGAGAGAGAAAAAAGAGAGATATGTATTCATTAGTGTACATTTAGAGATGGTTGCATTTTCAGGGTCATAAATTTTTAAGGTACGCAATTTTATTTCTAGATCTAGTTTCTCCTTGGGTAGAATTTTTATTTCAGGGTCTAAATTTAAAGAAATATATGTATATTTAAGCAATATATATATATATATTTCATTTGTTATTTAAGAATCTTAGAACAATTTCATCTATGTTTGTATGTTCCTAGTGTTTATTTATGGGTATGATTAGATCAGAAACTATGTCCAGATGTAATCATACCCAAATACAAATACTTACTAAGATCATACAAACATGGATGAAGGTGTTTTGAGTTCCTTAAAGAACCCCTTCCTAATTTTGAAAATTTTTTTGGCTGTTTGAAAATTCCAGTTGTGTGTTTGTAAAAAATCCCTATTTAAGTATTTTAAAAATTCTCAATATTTCCTTTGGTAGAGGGATGAATTTTTAGGTTCAGAAGTTGGCTAGTAGATGCCTTTCTTTTTTTGAGATCTAGTTTTTCCTTGAGATATGGACATTCAAAAATAGCCCCATCTAAGAGAATTAAAAGTCCTACCATTATTCATTATTAGCAGCCACAATCTTAATACAAGAAAATGTGGTTCTACAGAAAGATGCTGCTAATACCATGGAGCAATGATGAAAATAATAAAGATGAAGAAGAGACTTGAAGCCACAGAAATGTGCTTCTACAGAAAGATCCTGAGAATACCATGGACCAAACACATGAACAATGATGAAATCAACACATATGAAGAAGAAATTTGAAGCAACAAAAATGTGGTTCTACAGAAAGATGCTGAGAATACTATAGACTGAACATGTGAGAAATGATGAAGTCAACACAGATGAAGAAGTAACTTGAAGCAACAGAAATGTTGTTCTACAGAAGGATGCTGAGGATACCATGAACCAAACATATGGGCAACAACCAGGTTTTGGCAAAAATGGAAACAAAAAAAATCTTATACTTAATATCAGGAAGAGGCAGTTTCTGGGGCACATAATGAGAATGGAGGGCTTAGAAAATCTGATACTCAAAGGATAGATTGAAGGAAAAAGGGACAGATGAAAGCAGTGTACTTGATGGGCTCGAGCAAATGAATGTCAGAATAGGGTTTGGGAGAAATAAGAAAAAGACAAAATTTATTAAGTGCTACATGGGACAGGACGCTGTGGATGGCTATGATCGTCTACACCCTGAATGAACATGCCACATAAATGGAGAATTTTTTTCTTGAGATGTGTTCAAAGATAATTCTATCTTCAGGGTCTAAATTCAAGGTATATGCTTTCCATTTATTAACTTTTTAAAAATTGTGTACTGCCTAATTTTTTAATGCTGATCAGTAAGGTAATTTTTTTTATAGAAAGCTAATTATTTGTTTCTATAGGACGCCATGTGATGTGAATTGTACCAAAGTCACACAGAAGGGTTTTGATAATCTGATTCTGATCTGAGATAAGCAAAAACATATGCCATATCAAGAATTGTATTTGAAGAAAAATACAATACTAAATGTCTATTTCATGAATTAGGGTTTTTTATGGGGCAAAGTTCTTCTCTCGAGGTTTCCAAAAATGAAATTATGTTTCTGATACTGTTGATTGCCACTTTGAGTAAGAGGATATATTTATAAAAAAAATTAATTGAAAATAGATGCTTAGTGGTTTAGAGCAAGAAATCAGCAAGCTAGTTTTGAATTTCAGCTGGGATCGTTACATTCACTTTTGTATAAATACCCTTGTGAAAAGTATGTGTAGCATTTTGTGCGGCCAATAAAGGGGAATAATTAAAAGTTAAGAATTATGAAAGAAAAAAGATTTTTCAGAAAGAAATACAGACAGTTGTACTTTGGTGTATTGGCTTAAGACAACTGTGGAGATTAATGCATAACAGATATGGTCCACTATGGAACAATGACCATAATCACGAAATACCAGTTCTAGTCACATACTTACCCACATACAATGTTGTGATTATGAATACAACTATTCACTAACAAGTTTTGTGTTACGCCAATGACACCACAATCTACTCTCGCCTCGATCAAAAACCCGGTGTGGGTGACAAAGCAAACCTCACTGCCGAGCTTGAAAAGGACCTCCAATCCGTAGTGGCCTGGGGTAGGAAATGGCTAGTAAATTTCAATGCTTCTAAAATGAAGCTGTTATCAACTAACCACCATAGACAATCGCATCTACTTCCCATTAGCATGGAACAGGCTTGCTTCCCAGAGAGTAAAACACTACGCCTCCTTGGCCTTATATTCTCGGCGGACCTCAAATGGAATGACTATATTGAATCCATTGCCAAATCTGCTACTATGAAAGTTGGATCTCTGTGCAGTTTTTCCCGCCTGAATCTATCCTGCACATATACAAATCTACCATCCGCCCATGTATTGATTACTGCTGCCACATCTGGTCGGGTGCCCCTGCTACTCTCCTTGGGCTTCTTGACAAAATACAAAGGAGAATCTGTAACGTGGTTGATACTGACTTGGCAGACTGGATACAACCACTCTCTCACCGGCGTGATGTGGCTTCCTTGTGTCTCTTCTACGAATACTTTCATGCCTTCTGCTCCAATGAACTTAGATCATTGGTGCCGCCAAGGTATGAATTTACATAAGATACTAGATTAGCAACTAGGTCCCACCCTTTTACAGTGAAACAGATAAGATATAACTGTAATTTCTACTTCAACAGCTTCTTTTCTCACGCTTCCCGCCTGTGGAATTCCTTTCCACATGTCTGCTTTCCCGACAACTACAATCTCCAGGTGTTTAAGTGTATGGTTGATAGACACCTCCTATCACACTAACTTCCAATTATTCTCCCAACACTCTCACCATCTACCCAACCCTCATTCTCGGTATCCTTACCCACCAATCACCCACCTTCTGACATTTCCTATATCTAGCCATCCTTTCTCCACTCTATGTAGCCCCCTGCGCAATAGTGGCAGTGAAATGCCTTGCTCGGGGTGAAAAGCTTATAAAAAAAAAAATTAGCTGGGCAGACTATGGGGAAAATAAGTATTCTATTTTCTGCTGATTTTCTGAGTATGCTACCTTACAAAAATGGGAACAGTCTATAATTTTCAGGGTAGGTTCATCTTGAAAAAGAAAGATAGAATATAAAAACAAATTCTAAACCAGAATTAGCATCCAGTCTATAAGAAATCAAAACTATACATAACCTTGGCATAGCACATACTATATAGCCATTAACAAGATCATGGAGTTCAGAATGACTCTCAAATGCAGTTGTGAGTCATTTTGAACTCCCTGATTTTGAATAATGTATCATTAATAATGATACATTATGTCAATGTATCATTATTAATTGTATGGTGTTAAATTTGTTGGAAATCAAAAGTTATGAATGGAGAGAGTGATATATTACCATAAAATATATTAATTAGATTCCTGGAAATGTTTACTGTGTTATCTTTTACCTCATGTTAGAGAAATCTTAAAAGTGACATCTTATCTTTTCTCATGTTTATTTTTAGTCATCCTCATTCTTTGAACATATCAATAGAATATAAATTCTTTCAGAATCTTTATTAATTTTCAAACATTCATAGGCTGACCAAGATACTCTCATGAAATGTGACCAAATGAGGTTTATTTTTCAACATAGTCTCTCTTGTGGTCCACAAATTTCTTCCATTGGTGTTGCAGTAATTGATAGTGAAAAAGCTTTCATCCTGTTGGCCAAAATGTTATCAACAGCAGGTATGACTTCATCATCACTGTGATACTCGTTCCCAGCCAAGTAATTTTTCATGTCACCCATGGCAGCCATTGAAACCAAGGGCTTGTGTGTTGGAGCATTGTCCTGATGAAACAAGACCCCTTTCATCAGTTTTCCTGGGCATTTGGTTATGATAGACTTTTATAACTACCTCAACAAGTTGGCAAAGAACTCTCCATTTATGGTGCAACCCTTTTGAAGATCTAAACTTATTTATAAATGGAACTTTGTGTGTCTGTGTCTGTGTCTGTGTGTATCCGTTACCTATAGACTCTGAAACAGATGAACTGATTTTCTGGAAAATTTACACAGTTGTACTAAGAGTGTCTGCGAGAGTTTTTAGCTAGGTTTTGTGTCGAGGTACTCCCGATAAATATTGAAAATCGATAATCGAAAAATCGGGTTATAGAAGGAGTGGTCTGATTTTAATCAAATTTGATACACTCATAGACAAAGATATAAGAAACAATATTGGTACATTTTCTCTACAAAAAACCAATGTAGTGTACCAATTTACATGCCCATTCAGAGATTGCATCTCTGATACTAATCAAAAACCTAGTACATATATTGGTTTTACTACAACCACGCTCTCCTGTAGATTACATGTCATCTTTCTGGTCAGAATACTATTAAACAACATTTCTCTGAAAAACATAAACATGTAGGTAATATCAGACAGATTTTGGTCAACAATACAGTGATCCTTACTCATACACACAGTAAGAGGAACCTGCAGATATTGGAGGCCATGTACATCAAATCAAAACAACCAACACTCAATAAAATCAACTTTAAAACAGGAAATAACATATTACATTATATTTGACTACATGGTTTTGTTGTCATTTCGCGCTATCCTGCAGTGTGATGTCATAAAACTGCATTGCAAACTTAAGAACTGCATTTATTATTTTTGGTAACTATTGCTGTTGCCAAGCAGAGTTTTATGTCAACACAAAATAAAATCATCGGTGATGGTGGATTTTATAATATTTCAGTTTAAACAACCTCTCTGAAGATGGCTCATGTGAGCCAAAAGCTTAGAAGAAAACCAATAAATAATTATCCAAATGTTGGAGAATTTTTATCTTTATTTTCAACTGAAATTAAAGCAAAAATACGACGTTTGGAATGGCTCATGATTAAACATAATATACATTCATTGTCTCTTATATTCAATAGCATATGTTTAGAAAATATATATATATAAAAGTGTGCACTGAGGTCAAAATCAAGTAGCAACAGTCTAGTACATGCTTGAATATAATATTCAACCTGAAGATTGCATTCGAGCATGAAACAGATATGAATCTCCACAATTTCCTATTCTTTGTAACTCTTAATAAATTTTGTTATTTCTCCTAAACCTTGTTCTTCAACCCATTTACTGAAGCTTGCTAAGTAGTTTATTTGTTGCCTTCAGTCAGCCTTGTGAGTATCAAATTTTCCAACCCTACTTTCTTCATTATGCATCACATAAATTTCAACTGTCTCTTTCTGATTCTGAGTATAAATGTCCTTTTTGTTACTTTTGTCATTGTTAGGTTATGTGTAGCCCCTCTTGTCTTCAAATGTCTTGTGAGTATCAAATTTTCTAGGCACTATTTCCTCATTATGTGTCTCAGAAATCTCATGCTGATGTTAAGTATAAGTATCCTTTTTGTTACCATTGTGTCTGAAACTTTGTCATTGTTAGGTTATGCGTCAACCCTCATTCTCCTAATCTACCTTGTGAGTATCAAATTTTCTAGGCACTATTTCCTCATTATGTGTCTCAGAAATCTCATGCTGATGTTAAGTATAAGTATCCTTGTTGTTACCATTGTCTCTAAAACTTTGTCATTGTTAGGTTATGCGTCAACCCTCATTCTCCTAATCTACCTTGTGAGTATCAAATTTTCTAGGCACTATTTCCTCATTATGTGTCTCAGAAATCTCATGCTGATGTTAAGTATAAGTATCCTTTTTGTTACCATTGTCTCTAAAACTTTGTCATTGTTAGGTTATGCGTCAACCCTCATTCTCTTAATCTACCTTGTGAGTATCAAATCTTCTAGGCACTATTTCCTCATTATGTGTCTCAGAAATCTCATGCTGATGTTAAGTATAAGTATCCTTTTTGTTACCATTGTGTCTGAAACTTTGTCATTGTTAGGTTATGTGTCAACCCTCATTCTCCTAATCTACCTTGTGAGTATCAAATTTTCTAGGCACTATTTCCTCATTATGTGTCTCAGAAATCTCATGCTGATGTTAAGTATAAGTATCCTTTTTGTTACCATTGTCTCTAAAACTTTGTCATTGTTAGGTTATGCGTCAACCCTCATTCTCTTAATCTACCTTGTGAGTATCAAATTTTCTAGGCACTATTTCCTCATTATGTGTCTCAGAAATCTCATGCTGATGTTAAGTATAAGTATCCTTTTTGTTACCATTGTCTCTAAAACTTTGTCATTGTTAGGTTATGCGTCAACCCTCAATTCTCTTAATCTACCTTGTGAGTATCAAATTTTCTAGGCACTATTTCCTCATTATGTGTCTCAGAAATCTCATGCTGATGTTAAGTATAAGTATCCTTTTTGTTACCATTGTCTCTAAAACTTTGTCATTGTTAGGTTATGCGTCAACCCTCATTCTCTTAATCTACCTTGTGAGTATCAAATTTTCTAGGCACTATTTCCTCATTATGTGTCTCAGAAATCTCATGCTGATGTTAAGTATAAGTATCCTTTTTGTTACCATTGTCTCTAAAACTTTGTCATTGTTAGGTTATGCGTCAACCCTCATTCTCCTAATCTACCTTGTGAGTATCAAATTTTCTAGGCACTATTTCCTCATTATGTGTCTCAGAAATCTCATGCTGATGTTAAGTATAAGTATCCTTTTTGTTACCATTGTCTCTAAAACTTTGTCATTGTTAGGTTATGCGTCAACCCTCATTCTCTTAATCTACCTTGTGAGTATCAAATTTTCTAGGCACTATTTCCTCATTATGTGTCTCAGAAATCTCATGCTGATGTTAAGTATAAGTATCCTTGTTGTTACCATTGTCTCTAAAACTTTGTCATTGTTAGGTTATGCGTCAACCCTCATTCTCTTAATCTACCTTGTGAGTATCAAATTTTCTAGGCACTATTTCCTCATTATGTGTCTCAGAAATCTCATGCTGATGTTAAGTATAAGTATCCTTTTTGTTACCATTGTCTCTAAAACTTTGTCATTGTTAGGTTATGCGTCAACCCTCATTCTCTTAATCTACCTTGTGAGTATCAAATTTTCTAGGCACTATTTCCTCATTATGTGTCTCAGAAATCTCATGCTGATGTTAAGTATAAGTATCCTTTTTGTTACCATTGTGTCTGAAACTTTGTCATTGTTAGGTTATGTGTCAACCCTCATTCTCCTAATCTACCTTGTGAGTATCAAATTTTCTAGGCACTATTTCCTCATTATGTGTCTCAGAAATCTCATGCTGATGTTAAGTATAAGTATCCTTTTTGTTACCATTGTCTCTAAAACTTTGTCATTGTTAGGTTATGCGTCAACCCTCATTCTCTTAATCTACCTTGTGAGTATCAAATTTTCTAGGCACTATTTCCTCATTATGTGTCTCAGAAATCTCATGCTGATGTTAAGTATAAGTATCCTTTTTGTTACCATTGTCTCTAAAACTTTGTCATTGTTAGGTTATGCGTCAACCCTCAATTCTCTTAATCTACCTTGTGAGTATCAAATTTTCTAGGCACTATTTCCTCATTATGTGTCTCAGAAATCTCATGCTGATGTTAAGTATAAGTATCCTTTTTGTTACCATTGTCTCTAAAACTTTGTCATTGTTAGGTTATGCATCAACCCTCAATTCTCTTAATCTACCTTGTGAGTATCAAATTTTCTAGGCACTATTTCCTCATTATGTGTCTCAGAAATCTCATGCTGATGTTAAGTATAAGTATCCTTTTTGTTACCATTGTCTCTAAAACTTTGTCATTGTTAGGTTATGCGTCAACCCTCATTCTCCTAATCTACCTTGTGAGTATCAAATTTTCTAGGCACTATTTCCTCATTATGTGTCTCAGAAATCTCATGCTGATGTTAAGTATAAGTATCCTTTTTGTTACCATTGTCTCTAAAACTTTGTCATTGTTAGGTTATGCGTCAACCCTCATTCTCTTAATCTACCTTGTGAGTATCAAATTTTCTAGGCACTATTTCCTCATTATGTGTCTCAGAAATCTCATGCTGATGTTAAGTATAAGTATCCTTTTTGTTACCATTGTCTCTAAAACTTTGTCATTGTTAGGTTATGCGTCAACCCTCATTCTCCTAATCTACCTTGTGAGTATCAAATTTTCTAGGTACTATTTCCTCATTATGTGTCTCAGAAATCTCATGCTGATGTTAAGTATAAGTATCCTTTTTGTTACCATTGTCTCTAAAACTTTGTCATTGTTAGGTTATGCGTCAACCCTCATTCTCTTAATCTACCTTGTGAGTATCAAATTTTCTAGGCACTATTTCCTCATTATGTGTCTCAGAAATCTCATGCTGATGTTAAGTATAAGTATCCTTGTTGTTACCATTGTCTCTAAAACTTTGTCATTGTTAGGTTATGCGTCAACCCTCATTCTCTTAATCTACCTTGTGAGTATCAAATTTTCTAGGCACTATTTCCTCATTATGTGTCTCAGAAATCTCATGCTGATGTTAAGTATAAGTATCCTTTTTGTTACCATTGTCTCTAAAACTTTGTCATTGTTAGGTTATGCGTCAACCCTCATTCTCTTAATCTACCTTGTGAGTATCAAATTTTCTAGGCACTATTTCCTCATTATGTGTCTCAGAAATCTCATGCTGATGTTAAGTATAAGTATCCTTTTTGTTACCATTGTCTCTAAAACTTTGTCATTGTTAGGTTATGCGTCAACCCTCATTCTCTTAATCTACCTTGTGAGTATCAAATTTTCTAGGCACTATTTCCTCATTATGTGTCTCAGAAATCTCATGCTGATGTTAAGTATAAGTATCCTTTTTGTTACCATTGTCTCTAAAACATTGTCATTGTTAGGTTATGCGTCAACCCTCATTCTCTTAATCTACCTTGTGAGTATCAAATTTTCCAAATCCCTATTATGTTCACTAGAAGTTTCTGATTCTGTCCTTTTTTTTTCATTTTTCTCTAAAACTTTGCTCAAGCATTTGGTTCATTATATTCACAGCTGATTATTTTGGACGATAATAACAATGAAGATTAGGATATTAGTCCAAATGTAAATAATGATAATTCCTCATCCCAGAAATTCAGACAGAAAATAGATTTATATTTGAAACATTTCCAATTATTTCAAATCTTTTGTACTTATTTCATTGCACTAAACTTTCACTCGACTGTTTCAGTTTTATTTTTTGCCTTTTTATTGGTGTATTTAATTTCCAAGTTATCTTTGGAAATGGAGTCCTTGTTGTCCGGCTTACGGCCATATCACATTGAATACACCGGTTCTCTCTTGATCACCGAAGTTAAGCAATGTTGAGCCTGATCAGTACTGAGATGGGTGACCACTTGGGAATACCAGGTGTTGTAAGCCGTGTTTGAATTCCAGTTGAATACCCTGCATTCACTTAAGCACTGGTACCCTTGGGAAAGGTATTAATCCATCCCTTCCCTCCAGTTATGGGTTAAATAACAGAGTAGGACTTAGGGACCCTGCCCTTAAAAACAAATCCTAATGAATCATGGTACTCGAAAAGAAAAAAGTATTACTAGACACAAAACTTATATAAAAAACAACAATAAATTGTGGGAAAGAAAAATGTATTACCAACAATAAATAAATAAAATTTAGTTGGCAATAAATGACCCACTGTGGTTGATGTGCCATAAAAACAAAACAACCAATCAACCTTGTTGTCCCCTTATATTTCAAGAAAAATGAGTAATAAAAAAGAACTACAATAATGTTTCTCCAAATTTATGTTGTAAATGCAGGTGGTATTACCTATGAAAAGATTATCGCTTTCTTGCATATTCGAGGCAAGATGCAATGATAGTATATAACGTACATCTTCTGGGCTAGGAAAGCAAAACTTATTTTCCACTACCAAACTATTCTTTGTTCAGATTTTATTTTTTTAGTGTGTACAATTATTATCAGTCAAATGAGCCTTGTTTTAAAATAAGTGTGGAAAAATAAGAAGAGAAAATAGTGTTAATCAAAAAGAATTTAGCATTGAAAAGTAAAAAAAAAAAAAAGAGAGAAGAATAAAAAATAAAAATGTTTTCTAAAATATTGTAGAAAGTTAGTGGGGACAAAAAAGAAGAGCCCTTTCCGATTCTGGGTGAATCACTGACAGGAATTATGGTCAAAAGTTAAACAGCTTAATTACATTTTTCTCTCTAATTCATCTTTAGAGATCTGCCATAGGGTGACAGCAAGTGCTGATATGAGCTAATCAAGAAATAGAGAGAAGAAGAAGAAGAAAAGAGATAGAAGGAAAGGGAGAGATAGAGAAAGTGTTTGTGTCAAGGAGAGAAAGAGAAAGAAGGAGTGAGGTGAAAAAGAGGGGAATTAAATGCAAAAAAGAGAAAGACATTTGAAAACTTATTAGAAAAGGGAAAGTGTGCATATGTGTAAGAGAGAGAGAGAGAGAGAGAGAGAGAGAGAAGTGAGTGTGTGTATACAAGAGGGTGTGCATATGAAATGTGTAAAAAAGAGAGTAAAAGGAGGGAAGAAAAAGACATGGTGAATGTCCATGAGCTACAGATGAGGGAGAGAAATATTTGAAATTTATTTAGAGAGGGACCATGTATATCTATATGTGAAAGAAAGAGAGAAAAAAGAACATGGAAAGTGTTATGTGCCCTATCTACATTGGAATGAACTCTTCCTCTTTCATAAATACTAACCTGCAAGACTTCCTAAAGGTGGCAGTCGAGACGCAGTGTAACTTGACAATTCAGACAGACACTTCTATCTGCAGACTAATAACACTCTTATTTTGTATATATGTTCTGTTATTCCAGTACACTGGTTCAACCTAACTTCTTCTTTTCCTGTCTTTCTTCCTGACCCTAACAGGTCACAACAGAAGGAAAGACAGAGAAGTGAGAAGGAAGAGAGTATGTGTGTGTGTGTGTGTGTGTGTGTGAGAGAGAGAGAGAAAAGAAAAAGACAGAAGAAGTGAAATTCGACTTCTTTCCTCATATTAAACATATACAGTATTTAGATTCTTTATTATTCATATCTGTCCTTCAATATGGCAACAAATGCTGAAAAATCTCATCAAAGATGGAAATGCTTAAGTAACTGACATGTGGATCTACAGAAGGATGGATCAAATATGTGAGCAATGACAAGGTTTTGGAGAGGATGAAAATAAAAAAGAAACTTATAATTAACATCAGGAAGAGACATCTGAAGTTTCTGGGACACAGAATGAGGAAAGAGGGCTTGGAGAATCTCATACTCACAGAAAGGATAGAGGAAAGAGAGACAGAGAAAAAGCAATGTCTAACATATTTGATGGGCTTGAGCAAGTAGATGATAGAGCAAGGTTCAGGAGAAATACCAAGAGAAAAGTGTTAAGAGCTACAAGGAATAGGAGGTTTTAGAGGGCCATGATTGCCTACACCCCGAAGTGATATGGCACATAGAAGAAGAAGATTATTCAAGCCAGCCTGTTCATTTTGTAATGTTCAGGGTGTTTTGACTGCTACATCCAGTCTTCTTCAGTTGTCAACTGTACTTTGTAATTTAAATAAAGCTAGACTGTACAATAGTAGAAGTGTAGTAAAAATAGCAACTAAGATAAATATAATAATCCAAATTCTTCATTTTATCATTGTCGATCATGGCTCTCTACAACTTCCTCTCTCTTGCATCTCTAAGAAATGTTTCATTTTTTACTGTCCTTCTTACTCCCTCTGCTGCCATCCATTTACTCAAGCTCTTTAGGTAGGCTACTTCTTTCTATATATCCTGTTAGTGTCAAATTCTCCAAGCTCTCTTTCCTCATTACATGTCCTACAAGTTTCAACTGTTTCTTTCTGATTCTAAGTACAAGTAACGTTTTTGATTACGTAGTTTCTTATAACTTCTGTATTGTGTCACATACATTCGACTCTTTTAAACAAATCTATGTCTATAAAATTGACGAGAATGGATGGTGTGTAAGTATTTGTTTGTTTGATAGATTTGACTTAGCGTCTGCATTTTGCGGTCTAGCTCACTGGGAGTTGTGCTCAGATGTAGATCTAAATTTTAGAATGCTAACAACATCTTGAAATTTTTCAGAAGACCAAAATTAGGGGTAGAAAAATATATATTATCACCCAACAAAGTCAGGGATCAGTTTATGTAATGATTATAATATAGAATCGATCATCCCACTTTATATTATCCATATCTATATTTGTTGCCCCTTCCCCTCCCACCCTAATCCAATAGAGACATTCCACATTGTTATCTATATCTTTACAAACAATGAGGATGGACGTTGTGTAAGTATTTGCTATGTAAATTCATCATATGTTTTTTATTCTTATTATTCCTTAAACTACCCGAGTGAAACTGGGCTAAACTGCTAGTGTTAATATAATTTGTGGCTTTCCAAATTCAAAGCAAGATGATGCATCATTTCTTGAAACTTTAAATGGATGTGTCATCTCTTCTTGAGTTTAGAACGTCACAAAATGAGAGATGCTGGCAGTTTCTAAATTTTTGAAAGAATTTTTTGGAATAATAGATAAACAGATTGCAAAACAATTTATTGAAAAATTTCTTAGAAAAATTTTAAAACTATCCAGCATCTCTCATTTGTACACGTGTGTAGTCATAACAATGTCAACTAATTCAATTCAAATGAACAAAATGCATCATAAGTAAACCTTTTACATTTTGTCTTACTTACACATACACATATATACACTACAGGTTATAATTATTAGACCACCCCAGTGTTTAAAAAAATGATATATTTCATACTATTTTTTAGTAATTATTGGCAAGTAAATAATTGTAAATGAAAATAGAATGGTTCTTTCGTTAATACTGCACAATAAGATGTGCATCAGATGAATTCATAAATATTTAATAATTACCTATATTGCAGTTTCATCAATGAAAGAATGAAGAAATTTTAGGGTGATTCGGATGAGTTCATCTTTGCTTTTTTGCCTTGTAAAATTTTGCAAAGTAATAATAACAAAAGAACCATTCTATTTTCATTTAGAATTATTCACTTGAAAATAGTATAAAATACATCATTTCTTTTAAAAAAATAGGGTGGCCTAATATTTATGGCTGGTAGTGTATATATACAGAGAGAGAGAGAGAGAGAGAGAGAGAGATGGCTTCATTTATCTTTAATAAAATATGACAAGTTCTACATGTCAGTATAATAATGTATTGTTATTTCAAATTCTCAGTTGTCAAAAAACTATTATCATACCGTTAATTTGCTGTTAATAGTTTTTTCAGTTCAATTTAGCAATAACTTTCTTTTTTCTACCATTGATATTTTGAACCCAGACATTCTCCATTGATCTTGTGAGATTATAATATTTGCCTGAAATTTTGCCATACATAAGTATAAATCATTAAATAGGAGTGCATTACATCTTGATTTTAAGGCAGAAAAATCACTTATAAAATAAAGCATTAGACTGGAGACCGTGATTTCAAAACAGGAGAATATGTCAATAGATCAGCATTGTTATTTCAAGATTTGGAAATTGCTTACCTCATAGATCATTAGACTGGAGGTATTGCTTTTCAAGATAGACAAATCATGTTGACAGATCATTGGAGTGAAGACTATAAGCTTATTTCAAAATTTAAAAAAAGCTGCCTAAATTATAGAGCGTTGGACTGGAGATCATGATTTCAAAACAGTAAAGCCAGTCAATTGTCAGAGCAATATACTATAAGATCTTTATTTCAAAACTGGGGAATTACCTACCTAATAAAGCATTGGACTGGATACCATGGTTTCAAAACAGGAAAATAAAAAAGTAGACAAATAATTGGACTGAAGATCTTGATTTTAAGACAGGAGAATCAGTTGATGGAATATTGAACTGAAGACTATAAGGTTATTATTCCAAGAATGGGAAATTGCTTACCTAATAAAGCAGTGAACTGAAGATTCACTGGATTTCAGAAAGGAAAACTTTCTCAGTTAATAGAGCATTCAAATTTAAATCAGGTGTTTATTTTAAGAAAGTTAGATTGTATAAATTGTAGAACATTTGACAGGAGGTAATAATTTCAAAATAGGAAAATCAGTTGATAAATCATTTGGTTAGAGATTGGAAGGACATTATTTCTAGACTGGGAAAGTGTCTACCAGATAAAGTATTGAAATGAAGGTAATGATTTCAATACAGGAAAATTACTAAGTTGTGGAAGTATTGGCCTTGTATTGAGTGTTCTAGGGTTCAAGTTAATGGAGCCATATGTGGACATCCACTCCTAATGAAATTATGCAGTAAAAAGAGGAAGAGCTATGTTTTGGAATTCTGAGATTGAGGTCAGCTGATTAGGGTTTTTCTATTTCATGTTTTTTATTCCATTGTTTGATGGGAAAATAATCTGTTTTATTTTTATTTCATTTTATTTTTAAAAAATTATAACTGTCACAGCTAGTTCTGTAAAGAGGATAATAATAATAATAATAATAATAATAATAATAATAATAATAAAAACTTCATGTCAAAACAAATAAAAGATTAAACAATGGACAAAAAGAATCCACTTAGAATGTAAAATAAAAGCAAGAAATTGTAGAAATCAGATGTGAATTATGGAGATTTCAAGAAATTCAAATGTTTCAATATGGAAAAAGCACAAAGATAAAACTGAAATTAAAATTAAAGCAGTATTATGAAATTTTACTCATTAATGAAATACTTAAACAAACCTGCAATTAAAGGCACAGGGAAGAAAAAGATCTGATAAGTTTGTAGCTTTTATCATAAAAGTATAATATTCCAGATGGACTTCAATAAGTCTTACAGGGAATTTGAAAAAGTAGTTATAGGATTTAAAACACCATCAGAAGTGCAAAAAATTTTGGAAGAATATTTGGAGCAACTCAAAGAAATATAATCCTAATGCAGGGTGGATCAAAGGAGAACCAGAAAGAATGACTGATACACCAGTACAAGAATAGGAAAATATAACCAAGAATAATGTTAAGTAAATTCTAGCAAAATCCCCAAAATGGAAATCCCAATGAAATAACACTGTACCCAACTTTTAGCTCTATCATCTGACATCAATCCTTACAACTCTTGTGCAAACTTTTTCAATGCTAATTAATAACCCCACTTAAATTCCAGAATAGATCTTTATTACACATCTTCTACCAAAAACGAATGAAACAGATGATCCAAAAAATTATAAACTTACCGCCATGTATAAATTGATCACTTCTGTCTTAACAAACTGTACTTACACTTTTCTTAATGAAAACAACATTCTTCCCCTGGAGCTGAATGGAAGTCAAAGAAGTTCATATGGTTGCAAAAATCAACTACTACCAAATAAAATGATCCTGGAAAATTTCAGAAAAAGAGTAGAAACCTAAGCATATTTTGGATAGATTACTGTAAAGCCTTTGATAGTGTTCTCCATTTTTTAAGGCTTTAGAAACATACAGTCTTTTCAGGGATAGGAATTTTCCTTAAATATAGCATGGAATTGTAAAAAAAAACAAATTATGTCCAATTCAAACCAAAGGTACTGCCGCTTTCAGTTGTTTGAATATCCAACAAGAAATCTTTCATGGAGACTCCCTTTTACCCCTTTGGTTCTGGCTGTCCTTAATCCCACTTTCATATAAGTTAAACAGTAGTAACTATGGATACAAAGTAAAAAAAGGAAGTTTTTAATCTCATATTCTACAAGGATGATATCAAACTCTTTGCTAAAGATGACATTGAGTTGAAGGGTATCCTTATTACAGTTCAATCTTTCAGTAATGACATTGGTATGGATTTTGGATTAGATAAACAAGCAAAAATAACATTCAAGAAAGGGAGCATTACAGGTACACATTCAATAGATCGAGATTTTGTTACAAACATTAGGAAACTGGAACAAGAAACCTATATGTATCTAGGAATTAGCAAAGAAGATGGAATACAGTATGTTCAAATGAAAGAGAAATTAAGAAAAGAATACTACAGATGTGAACATTTGTTATTGAATCAGTCAGTCAGTTAAGTGCCATATGTGAAACATGCTTGGGCAATCATGTCTCTTTCGAGACATGATTGCCCAAGCATGACTGACTGGGCAGAAGATTATCCCGCAGTAGGTTGCCATTGCTTTCTGTGGTAGACTGGTTGCCAGTCAAGGCTATAGAACCCAATCTGTCCTGTTATTTAACCCATAACTGGAAGGAAGAGATGGATTAATACCTTTCCCAAGGGTATTTGCATGTAAGTGAATGCAATGAATTCAACTGGAATTTGAACTCGGCTCTCCGATTTCTTGTTCCGAGCCGATATCCACTGGACCACCACGCACATCCCCTGTTATTGAATACTGAGTTGAATTAAAAAAAAACAGAATATCAGCCAATACAGTTTTAACAACAATTATTAGACTAGTAGAATGGAGGTAATGGTTTTCAAGACAGAAAAATCATGTAGTTGATAAATCATTGGCGTGAAGATTATAAGCTTATTTCAAAATAAAATGGATACCTAGCTTATAGAGCATTGGACTAGTGATCATGATTTTAAGACTGGCAAATCAGTTGATAGAGTATTGGACATTAAAAAAATGGTTGTCAAAATAAGAAAGCTTCTTACTTACCACTAGATGCATCATATTAAGACTGATATTGATTGTCTGCGTATGTTCACATCCAAAGAAGGCAAAGGATTAGTTCAACTAGAATTGTCTTGCAAAACCACAAAAATTGTTTTTTAAAGATACCTGGAAACAACAGAATACTGGATGATAATTTGTGTCAAAGAACATGAAAGAAATAAGAAACTTTATTCGTAAAGGAAGCTAAAAAATTCAAACAGGGATTTCAAGTGAATTAAAAAGTGCAGGTAATCGGCTCTCTGTGCAGGGCCCGGAAATTTTTCCCACCTGAAACTATTCTGCACATATACAAATCTAACATCCGCCCGTGTATTGAATATTGCTGCCATATCTGGTCGGGTGCCCCTGCTGCTCTCCTTGGGCTTCTTGACAAAATACAAAGGAGGATCTGTAACGTGGTTGATACTGACTTGGCAGACCGGCTGCAGCCGCTCTCACACCGGCGTGATGTAGCTTCCCTGTGCCTCTTCTACAAGTACTTTCATGGCTTCTGCTCCGATGAGCTTAGATCACTGGTTCCGTCTAAGCACGAATTTACACGAGATACTAGATTAGCAACTAGGTCCCACCCTTTTACAGTTAAACAAATAAGATGTAACCGTAAATTCTACTCCAACAGCTTCTTTTCTCGCGCTTCCCGCCTGTGGAACTCCCTTCCACAAGTCTGCTTTCCCAACAGTTACAATCTCCAGGTGTTTAAATGTAGGGTCAATAGACACCCCCTATCACACTAACTCCCAACTATTCTCACAACACTCTCATCTACCCAACCCTCATTCTCGGTATCCTCACCCGCCTATCACCCACCCTCTGTTATTTCCTATATTTAACCAGCCTTTCTCCACTCTACGTAGCCCCCTGCACAGTAGTGGCAGTGACATGCCTTGCTCGGGGTGAAACGCTTATAAAAATAAAATAAAAAAAAAAATGATTCCAATTGCAGTGGAAAAGAACTTAAAAAAAACAAATGCAATAATCAAATGCTAAAATGATAGCAAAATAAGCCACTTCATGGTCAATACTCTGCTTGCACCAATCAAGCTGATGTAGACCAACCATTGATGCTTCAATGGTGATGTAGTGAAGGTTAAAAACTGAAACTGAAGGTTTTATTCTTGCTGCACAGGACGACCAATGCTTGCTAACCAGAAATTTATCAAGCACACATATGGAAAAATTATGTTAGCCCAAAATGCAAATTTTGTGCTAAATATCCAGAAACAATTAACCATCTTGTATCAGGCTGAACAGTGTTAGAACCCACTGAATACAAAATTCAGTATAACAGAGTTGGCTAATATCTGCACAGGAAAACTGCAAGAAACTGGTATGAACATCACCCAATCCCAGTTACAGAGATATAACCTGTAATAATTTTATGAGACTTTACAACACACATAGAACAATCCAAGCTAATCACCCAGGCATTGTGATCAAAATCAGAATGCGCTGTCTTATTGACATTGCAGTTCCTGCAGATTGTAATGCACCTTTGAAGATTTTCAAAAAAACTATCAAAATGCAAGTATCTTGATATTAAAATTTGAAAAATGGGATATATAAGGACATCAATAATTGTAGTTGGAGCCATCAGATTGATTGGAAAAATATTTGATAGACTCATTGAAGGGATTCCTGGAAGCCCATGCTTTAAAGAAATACAAAATTTGTATTCGCAAGTACAGCTTACATATTATTAAGAGCTTTATCTATGTAAAATGTGCGTGAGCCTAGTTTTTTTTTGTTTTTTGTTTTTTTTAAAATGATCAGTTGAAAATGTCATAAAGACATTTCTGACCTTAGGTCTCTGGTTGGGACCCAGAAAGAAATGCATATACAACAGAAATCAAAGGAAATAATAATAATAATAATAATAATAATAATAATAATAATAATAATAATTCCTTGCCAAATTCTCTTGAATACATTTATCAGTTTTTCTAAAAACATGATCAAATTTTCAAAATAAATCACTAAGTCCACTCATCTCTGTCAGTAGGAATTGACGTAATTCAATTTATTTTTTTGCTTTCATGCATTGGAATTAATTAGAAACATTCAATTTTTATAAATTAGCGTCTGCTTAATAAAATGATGGTCATAATTGAATTTTTAAAATTATATATATGTTTTTTTACAATTGGATAAACCCCTCACCTTTTGTATTTGAACAAAAAAATATCTATTTCAATAGACAAGTGTTGGCAAGTGAATGAATATACTTCCAGCAGTGTTTAAAAATACATTTGAAATAAAACAAGGTCTAAATGAATGCTGTCCCAATAAATACCATTAAAATTACTGTGAATTTGCAAATCAAAGGCAAAACTCTGTGTCAAAACAAACAACCCAGAATTCCAGGCAGTTATACACCTCATTGTTTTGTATTCTTTATATTCGGTGAAAGTCTTTGAGGAGCGTTTCTCCTCTCTTTGAAAACCTCACAAAGAACACAGCAGAGGGAAATATGTCTCCAGTAATTATATGAATGCTGGGTTTTTATTCTTTATTCATTCCTTCATTCTTTCATTCTTTTATTCTACAATGGATTTTGCTTTTGTTTGGGTTGTAGGTCATCAGTAAAATCGGGATTAAAATAGATGAATGCCTGTGTGTGTATGAGTGTGTTTGTGTTTATACATTTTGTTGATATATTTGTGTGAATATGTTTATGTATGTGTGTCTACATTTTATAGGGTATTTGTGTGCATATATACATATATGTGTGTCTGTACACATTTTGTAGATGTATTTGTGTATATATATACATGTATATGTTTGAGTGTGCATACGTTTTTAGATGTATTTATGTGATTACATCTATGTATGTGTGTCTGCAACTTTTGTGGGTGTATTTGTGTGCATATATGTGTGTATCTGTGTGTGAGTGTGTGCATATGTTTTAGATATATTTGTGTACATATATACATGTATGTTTGCGTACATTTGTAGGTGTACTTGTGTGCATATATATATATATATACATGTTAATGCATGTGTATACATGTGTGTGAGTGTGTGTGCAAACATTTTGTCAGTGTATTTGTGTGTATATATACATATATGTGTGTCTGTGTACATATTGTAGGTGTATTTATGAGCATATATACTTGTATATGTATATGTGCATGTGTGTAAGTGTGTGTGCATACATTTTGTAGGTATATTTGTGAGCATATATAAATGTATGTCTGTGTCTGTATATATGTTTGCATTTGGTAAAATATTAAAGATATGTTTATTTACTAAGTTTATGCTTGACACAGAGTGCAATGATAGATTTAAGGGTAGAAAGATAATGATTTAACCATCTCCTGAAAAAGAAGTGCTAGCTTGAAAATTAATATTAAAGTAAAATCAATATTAAAGTAAAATCAATATTTAATTGAAATGCATGCATATATACACAGGGTGCGATGGATAAATTGCCATCTAAATTGTGCAGAAATGAAAATAACACTGACATTTTTTTTTATAATCATGTAGCCCCAAGCAAGATATTTTACTGCCACTGTTGTGCAGGGGGTTACATAGAAGGTAAGTTATGAGAAAGAGTGACAGGTTACAGGAGGTGTTAGGAAGAGGGTATGAGAAGGAAAAAAATACTGATCAGAGTTGGATGGATGGAGAAAAGAGCATAAGAGAGAGGTTGCAAGTTAGTGAGACAGGAGATGACAATTGACTTTACATTTGAATTCTTGAAAATTATAGCCGTTGGGAAAGCAAGTATGCGGAAGGGAATTCCACAGGTGGGAAGTGTGAGAGAAGAAGCTGCTGGAGTAGAATTTGCATTTACAATTTATTGGTTTCACAGTAAAAGGGTGTTGCTAATCTTGTGGCTTGATTAAATTCATCTATAGGGGGCATCAGTGAGCTACATTCATCTGAGCAGAAGCTGTGAAAGTATTTGTAAAAGAGACACAGGGAAGCCAAACTGCATCAGTGAGAAAGTGACTGTATCCTAGCTGACAAGTTGGGATCAATTGCATTACTGATTCTCTGTTGGATTTTGTCAAGGATCCCTAGGTGGATAGCAGGAGCACCCGACCAGATATAGCAGCAGTATTCAATGCACAAGCGGATGATAGATTTATATATGTGAAAGATTTTTTCAGACGGAAAAAACTTCCTGGCCCTGCACAGAGAACCAACCTTCTTAGCAGCAGATTTAGCTATGGATTCAATATAGTTATTCTACTTGAGGTCTGATGTGAGAGTTAATCCGAAGAGGCGCAGTAACAGATTTATTTACCAAGCTTACACAAAAATATCTTGAAATACTAAAATTATTCAATAATATCTCCATTAACTCCAACCTCCAGACAACTTCAAAATCTCCTGCATCTCTTCTGGATGGTCTCTTTGTTTAATTTGGTGAACGCTGCCATATACCTTGCCTTCTGTTCATCTTTGTTGTTATAAAGAGTTTTGTTGATATCTTGCTCAACTGTACCCAACACATAATAATCAAAGGGGTTGCAGTCTGGAGAGTTAGGTGACTAAATGTAAGTGGTGATGTAGTCACAGAAATTGTCTGAGAGCTATGGCTGGGTTCTTCTGTTTGTTTGACATGGAGCAAAGTCTTGTTACCAGATATATAGTATTCCAGTAACCACTCTCTTGACACAGGGCAACAAGGCACTTAATGTAGTACCCCATCTTTGGTCTGAGGCCCTCACCAACAAATTGAGGAGTTCTTTTCTTATCAGAGTGATCAGGGTGAGTTTTCCAAGCTGCCATACCTTTGTAATCATCATTAGACTCATCTAACTTTTTCTGAATCCTCTGCACTGTCCTCAGATTTCACTTTCTCCATGTTGAGTCTGAAGCCCTCACCAACAAATTAAAGAGATCTTTTCTTATCAGAACAATCAGTGTGTGTTTTCCAAGCTGCCATACCATCTATATCAAGCCAGTCTTCAATAGTATAGTGATAAGAGAGACCAGGGTTTGATTCCTGGACAGGGAGGCATACAAGTTTGGATGTGTGTTGCGGTGTGTTGGATCAGTTCAGAATGAAAAATCAGGGAGCCAAGTTCAAATTCTAGTTGAATTCCTTGCATTCACTTATGCACAAATATCCTTGGGAAAGGTATGAAAAGGTATGAAAGGTCTCTTCCTTCCAGTTATGGGTTAAATAACAGAACAGATTGGGTTCTATAGCCAGTCTACCGCAGAAAGTAATGGCAACTTACTGTGGGATAATCTTCTGCCCAGTCAGTCATGTCTCTTTCAAGACATGATCGCTTCAGCATGTTCAGGTAAGACACTTAAATGACTGACCTTTGTGATAACCAACAGAGCCATTCCATTCTTTCAGAATCTTCTGCACTGTTCTCAGATTGACACCCAAACACTGAAATGTTCATATTGGAGCTTCTTACACAAATGCCAAGCAGTACAGCATACTGGTTCTAAATGTTACTCTTTTCATCACAAATGGTTCCCAGATGATCCCACTATACAGTGCAGCTGACAAAATAAAAAACAAATGTGTATGTATGTCATTAAAAATATAAATTGGTAACAATTTACCCATCACACCCTATATATATAATGGCAGGCCACTTGTATTCAAGGATACCTGTCTACCAAGCAGCTAGCTAATCCCCATTGCATACGCCTGCTCAGGTATATTCAACACCCAAAAAACCCACCTGTGATTTATACTGCAAGTATGCTGAGTGAACCTTAGTTACAGTTTCTGGGAGAAACATCTAGAGTGAACAAAATTATGAACAAGACCAAGACACTCAAATACTTGGTCACAATCACTTGTGACTTAAAGCTAGCACAACCATCAATGACTCCTCAAAGTTGCTGTCTACCAAATTTCGCTCACAAGGCTTGGGTCAACCCATGGAATAGTTTTCAGGCACTTTCTAAAGGTGCTGCACACTGGGTTCCCCTCTTCCAGACCAATAAAATCAAGAAGTCACCTTCCTGTCAAATTGACCATGGTGAGATTTGAACACATGGTCAGAAAGTGAATATTTTAACCACTTGCCCATGTGCCCAAATATATATATATATATATATTGTCATCTGCAGACAGATCTATTTCGCTATATCACAGCTCATCAGTACAGTTAGACTCCGATTGCTTTTTACCCAGGATTGAAATTCAACCGAAATGGCGTCAGTCAGCGACTCTACCCCTGGGCTATGGGCATTCGGTGGAAGTTGGCAGACTTTTTAGCGCATATCATTATATGCGCACAATAGCCAGAGTGTTCTAATTCATTTCACTGAATGAGCTTTGCATACATGCCAGAGTAGCTACTGTTTATCAAAGTCTACGATTTTTCCAGAGTGCTCAATCAGGGTGTGAGTGTGCAAATATATATATATATATATATATATATATATATATATATACACTACTGGCAATAATTATTAGATCACCAGAGTGTTTTAAAAAAATGATGTATTTCATACTATTTTTAATATTTATTACCAAGTGAATAATTGTAAATGAAAATAAAATGATTCATTTGTTAATACTGCACAATAACATGTGCATGAATATTTAATAATTACCTATATTGCAGTTTCATCAATGAAAAAATGAAGAAAATTTAGGGTGATTCAGACCAGGACTAATAATATTGCTGATTCTTTGGATTTTACTGAAGAGTTCAAGGTAATATGCAAATTGTGTAATATTTAAAGATTTACTCATCAATATAAATGTCTATAAGTGCCATGAATTTTTTTTTAATTCTAGTGTTGATTTGCATTTTAAGTACTACTGGCCTTAATATTGTTACTGCAACTATTTGTAATCAGTCATATTGCAAAGGTCCCCAAACTGATATGAACCATTTAGCCTTACTTTATTTTTCCTGTCATGTGAAACTGAAAAAATGACAAAAACATATAACCATCAAAGTGTTTAAAGAAAGAGATTTACAAATAGAAACAAAAGCGAAATTGTTAAACAAAAAAATAACACAATGAGGTTAAATCAAATCTCAAAGTAACACATCTTTTACAAAGCCAGAAGCCATTTTTGCTTTTTTTTAATTTAAGATTATTTGTAGTTTGTTTGTGTTTTCCGTTTTTTAGAATTTGTTTTTTTTACAAAAAGAAAGGAACATATTCTCTTGCCTTTTTCTGTTTTTTTAATTAGAAATTGAGTTTTTCATTGCTTGCTTTTCACTATTTACTTTTTTCTCAAGATAAAAAAAGCCCTTGTGATAATTATTTGATAGGTCATGCTAACTTGACATTCATTAGACTGTTTTCTAAACTTTAAAAAAAATTTACTTAAACTCTGAAACCCCATTTCTGGATTCAGATACCCGCATCTCTTAGAAAAATCCCTGCAAGGTAAATTCGTCTTTGATCAAGTGTTTTGGTAATCAGGACTTAAGGAATGCTGCCAACACATACCCTGGAAACTAATTACTAGGATTTATCAAAGAAGAGAAATTCTTGTAATTCCCCTCAAAAAATCATGTCCTCAGCAAATAAACCGATTATAACTTTAATGCAGTCCTTTAATCTAGTTCAAAAGTTTAGATCTGGTTTAAAATAAAAATCTAAAAAAATTATTTTATGTATGTTCTATTATGGCAAATATTTAATTGCTGAATTCTCTTATACAAATTCTATAGAGGTTAATATATATATATATATATATATATATATATATATATATATAATAATAATATTTATTAATAAATTATAACATTGATATGTTATAATATCACTACAAAAGTAGCTATTTTGTTTCGACACTTTTTGTGTCTTTTCAAGTGATGTTGTTATTTCGAAATGAATGGCTTTAAAAGGTTAAGAACAAGCAAGACCTCTTTCATCAGGGAGGCATTATTGTATGTACAATGTGGACCAATCAGAGTAAAACAACTTTTACTTTGGAGAATATGTGGGAAGACTTAAAATTAATCTTGGTGGGCATTGGTATTAAAATTTTATAAAATTAAGATCAACATTATTAATTAACTATTATATCTACTAAATTTTTGTTGCTAAAAAAAACCAAAAAAAAAAAACCATATATATATATATATTTTAACAATTTCATAGATTTAGAAAGTTATTAATATATTAGACGGGGGAGAGAAAAAGAATGCATACAATATATATATATATATTGTTGGGTTATGATGATGTTTAGCACCAAGAGTGTTGTTTTTTTAGCACTTTTACTGATAAGAGGTATTTTGGCAAGCAGTTTTTTATCATAAAGTGCTTGATATCTGGGTAGAGATAGAGTATTGAGAGAATGAATGTAAAGAATTTGTCACTTTAACTGAGCAGGTCTCAAGGTGACTTCAAATTTTGTGAGAACACTGTAATGATGTCTCCACTCATCAGGGTGGATTTTTCTGATTTGCTGTCACGTCTCGGTTTTTTCTTATTTGTATGGAGCTTGATGTAATTTGATATTTTGTGGGAGTGTTTTATTTGCAATTGGTTGGTTTCCTTTTTATTGCTTTTTAATATGTGATGAATGGGTGTTCACTTAATTGCTTTCTATATATATATATATATATATATATATATATATATATATACTGTAATGGTTGTTACAATGTTTGTAACAACCATTACAGTATAAGGCTCTACATTTGTAACGAGCACTCTTTATAAAAGTAAATGCATGAACAAGAAGGTAAATAAACCTACAAGTTCAACAACTTAGTATATATATATATATATATATATTTCAAATGCAAGGTTTTGGCATTTTTACAAGGCATAGTAAAAATAGCCAAACCTTACAACGATGGTAAAGTCTTCAGATTATGCCAGGAGGAAATATTAGCTATTATGTTGTTCCCAGACAGAAATAAATTCCCCAATGAAAAAACAAAAATTATGTCCAAGTGTAAGCATACCAATAAATACCTACTAGGATCATACAATCATGGATGAAAGTGTTCTAAGACCCTAAAGTAATTTCTCCTACTTTTGAATATTGACTGTTCATTAAAGATCCCTGTTACATGAGTGTCTAAAAAACAGTAAAATCAGTTATTGTAAATCACCTGAAGACATAGAAACCTAGGTTGTGAAATAACTCATTTCCAAACAAAAATATTCAAAAATTCTACAATATAATTGTATTGAACACTTTTTAATACAACTATGTATTTGTCTGATTTAATTATGAACAAAAACTATATATATATATATATTAAATAATATATATATATTAAATAATATATATTGAATAATATATATATATATATATATATATATTAAATAATATATATATATTGAATAATATATGTATATATATATTAAATAATATATATATATTGAATAATATATATATATATATATAAAATAATATATATATATATTATTGAATAATATATATATATATGTATATATATATATTAAATAATATATATATATTGAATAATATATATATATATGTATATATATATTGAATAATATAGACATATTATTTATTTTTAATTTTTATAATTATCCTTTCTAGTTTTCTAATTAGCTTTTTATAAGTTAAAATTTATCAAAGAAGGTGCCACATTTTTTGTTAGCCTAAGTACTTTTGATCTCTTCTGAGATCTTCCTCAGGAGTGAATCCTGAAGACCAACTTAATGTAACTGTGATTGTTGTGATCATGATTTTTGTAAACATGCAAGAATGCACTCTGTTGTATTTATTTTAAAATGAACTGTTGTGTTTTATTGTAAACAGGTGTAGGGTTTGATACCCACAATATAAGGGAGCTAACCAAAGATGGTAAAAATGCAAATGGTATTAAATGTTGTTCAAATACATGTTAAAACATTGTTGCTGTACTCGTTATAAATTTTGTTTGGTGTTGGTTGATTTTGATATAGAAGGCCTTGAAAATTTGATGCCATTTCTTTATTGTTTTTATGATGTAGTATATTGGTGTTGTCAACATTATTTTCCTATATTTTGAAGGTGGACAGGATGTGTCTTTAAACAGTGTATGATGTGTGAGGTAATGGTTAGCAAGCTTGTCTTGCTAGAAACATTACAATTGAGTACTGAGTTTGATCCTTACTGGGTGCCCCATGCTTTTGACCTTGTGCCACATCTAAGCAGCGCTTAGAAAATCACTATAGATAAAAATAATGATTATAAAATAAATAGACATAATATGTCTATATTTAATTTAATGAGACATGCTTGAATGAAGATAAGCTGCCTAAATATATATATATATATATATATAGATCTTTATGCAAATTACTTGAAACAAAACAAATAATGTCTTTCTAGGATCTTTCATACTTTCCCTTATTACGTATACATTGTCTCTTGGTGTTTTTCTCTTCCGACTACATTTTCCTTTACGTTTTGGAATGATGGATCCAGTTTCTTTGTCTTAGTGACACGACTGACACATGAAAGGCTGACACAAACAATATCTGTGACCTCTCTGTCAAGCTTGCCAGTGTGTTCATGCAGCATTACAATTTTTGTATGCTTCCTTGGAGTAATGTTCATTGTAAACAATGGTCATAGGACAACTAATCAACAGTTGAGATAGTGTCTGGGCATGATAAAAATCTAATGCAATCATGGATGATGCAGTATTTTTCAAGGCTAAACCTTTAGTATGCCTCAGAACCCATGGATTAACCCAAAATCATAAATTTCTATAGTAATTTATCTTACAAAAAGTCTGTTAAAAACTATCTACCTAGCATCCTCCTGAAGGAGAGGTACTGCTTGGAAAGAATGATCCCCTTGGGCCAGACAGTTAATTTTATGACAAAGGCTCCAAAGTATTTAACCACACAGTTTCTCCAATAGAATGTTGCACAAAGATGAGTTTAAAGTGTAAACCTCACACAGACATGATAATAATTCAGCCTCCTTTTAGGGATGCCTCTTATGCCAGGAATTAACGCTAGAGTTCTTGTGAAGAAGAGATACTGCCTAGGAAGATGGACTCCCTTGGTCACCATTTTAGTAAACCCTAACCCTTTTGAAGTTTTAGAAGGACACTTTATTTTGTCATATATCATGATCATTTGTTGACAGTTTGTATTGATTTCAGAAGAAAATTTAAAAATATTACCAATGTCTAATTTGAAGCCTTAAATGTATTGTTCTTATTGACTCCCCTGTTACTGCTTGCTCTCAAGTTTGACCTCCTCTCTATAATAGCTTCAGTAGCAGTAAAGGAGACAAGCAAAGAAGAATTAATGAACTAAGTGACACCAGATAGGGTGCATCTGGTGTGACAAAATTTGTCTTTCTATACAATTCTATCTGAGTATTTATCCTGCTTCACCAGTGGAGTGAGCTGTAACAAAAGGTTGGTTTTAGAGTGGGAAATCTGAGCACAGACACTCAAGCCACTGGTCAAAGATTACCCAATGCCTGTCTTAACATGTCTAAAGTTGTCTTAGCATGTCTAAGCTTGTCTTAACAATACCCAAAGACTCACCAAAAGGCAGGTCAGTGTGTTAGATAGTCATTTATTTCTACCCAGTTTTCCCACTGGTGTGAGTTGTGACACATGGTTGGTTTTTTATGTGGGCAATTCGAGCACAGACACTCAAGCCACTGTTCAAAGATTACCCAATGCCTGTCTTAACATGTCTAAAGTTGTCTTAGCATGTCTAAGCTTGTCTTAACAATACCCAAAGACTCACCAAAAGGCAGGTCAGTGTGTTAGATAGTCATTTATTTCTACCCAGTTTTCCCACTGGAGCGAGTTGTGACACATGGTTGATTTTTTATGTGGGCAATTCGAGCACAGACACTCAAGCCACTGTTCAAAGATTACCCAATGCCTGTCTTAACATGTCTAAAGTTGTCTTAGCATGTCTAAGCTTGTCTTAACAACTCCCAAAGACTCACCAAAAGGCAGGTCAGTGTGTTAGATAGTCATTTATTTCTACCCAGTTTTCCCACTGGAGCGTGTTGTGACGCATGGTTGGTTTTTTATGTGGGCAATTCGAGCACAGACACTCAAGCCACTGTTCAAAGATTACCCAATGCCTGTCTTAACATGTCTAAAGTTGTCTTAGCATGTCTAAGCTTGTCTTAACAACTCCCAAAGACTCACCAAAAGGCAGGTCAGTGTGTTAGATAGTCATTTATTTCTACCCAATTTTCCCACTGGAGCGTGTTGTGACGCATGGTTGGTTTTTTATGTGGGCAATTTGAGCACAGACACTCAAGCCACTGTTCAAAGATTACACAACCTCCACTTATGTGGTAACTGGATACAAAGCATCTTTTAGCAAGTTTCAACTTGTCTTAACTTGTCTAAGCTTGTCATTTTTTGGTTGTACAGACTCGCCTATTGACAGCATTCTGTCTAGAGAAACGTGGTTTATTAGCACAGACATTAATGTTGATCTATTTGCATAACATTTATGGTGAAAACTAATTTGCATAGAGCAGCTCTTGTTTATTAATTAAACATCTAAGAGTATATAAAGTACACATTTTATGAATGTTCAAATTCCTTTATGTGCTGTGACCCTTCAGGACGTAGACAATCATGGCCCTTCACATCTTTCTGTCTCTTTTATGCTTTAATACATTTTGTCTTGTTATTTCTCCCTAACCCTGCTCTGCCATCTGTTTGCTTAAGTCCATCACGTATGCCGTGCAGTGTTTTCCTCTGTCTCTCTTTCCCTCTGTCTGCCCTGAGATTATTAGATTCTCCAAGCCCTCTTTCCTCATTACATGTCCCAGAATCTTCAACTGTTTCTTCCTTTTTGTTTCCATTATTTCCAAGACCTTGTCATTGCTCACATGTTTGGTCCATGGCATCCTCAGCATCCTTCTGTAGAACCACATTTCTGTTGCTTCTAGTCTCTCCTTCATCTTTGGGGAAATTGTCCAGCATTTGCTTCTTTATAGGAAGATAGATATCACATAACAGTCCAGTGCTCTCTTGTTTGTTTCCAATGAAATTTTCCTGCCTCTCAATATTCTACTCAGGTTTTGGAATATGTCCTTTATCAAGTCAATACCCCATTTTCATTTTTCTATCAGGGACAAACTGAACTTTGTCAGGTGATTGCAATTCAATACATCTTCAGATCTGTTATTATCTATGAAACAGTTTATTTTCATCTCAGTACAACCTTAAATTTCTTTTATGATATTTATAATATAAACAATTGTCTCTGTACTGTCAGGCAGTGTTGATGTTTGTGGAAAAGTTTGCTTTGACTGCCCTTTTTATTTTTCTTGATTGCTAGTAAATTGACCACTGTTGATTTTCAGAGAGTTTACAAAGGTATAAACCCATCCATATGCTTGAGAACTTCCATCAGGGAAATTAGTAAAGACATAATCAAAGAATCACTAAAAGGAAGAAAATTTTATCTTTTGTATTTCTGGAAAAAAAAAATCTCAGATCATCACAGGTCAGTCTATTGATTAATTTGATTTTAACAGATTATCTATAATATAAGTATCCTTCCATCTTAGTGGCTTTATTATATATAGCATGACTGAGATTCAATTTTAACAGATCATCTATAATAGCTCTGTTCCACATTGGTTCTTGAAAATGACTGAGATGGTTGAATGTACTTGAAAATAACAGCATAGGATGAAATTCAGAGAGTTTATCCACAATTTCAAGCACAATACTCAACACCTTATTTGAAAATTGAATAAATATAATCAAAAATTAAACTGACAGACCTTGTTGATTCTTTTTAATCAAACTTGTTTGAATGAATACTTGATGCCTAAATATAACTTATTCAAATATTAATGCTTCAAATAGGCAAAATATCTAGAAATCTAAAGACCTATGTTTAAAAAACAAAAAAAAACAAACAAAAAAAGGAACTACATTGAAATAACCCATGTTTATAGACATAAAAAAAGAACTACATTGAAATAACCCATGTTTATGAACATGAAAAGAACTACATTGAAATAACCCATGTTTATGAACATAAAGAGCTACATTGAAATAACCCATGTTTATGAACATAAAAAAAAGAACTACATTGAAATAACCCATGTTTATGAACATAAAAAAGAACTACATTGAAATAACCCATGTTTATGAACATAAAAAAGAACACATTGAAATAACCCAGCTGTTTATGAACATAAAAAAAGAACTACATTGAAATAACCCATGTTTATGAACATAAAAGAACTACATTGAAATAACCCATGTTTATGAACATAAAAGAACTACATTGAAATAACCCATGTTTATGAACATAAAAAAAGAACTACATTGAAATAACCCATGTTTATGAACATAAAAAAAGAACTACATTGAAATAACCCATGTTTATGAACATAAAAAAAGAACTACATTGAAATAACCCATGTTTATGAACATAAAAAAAAGAACTACATTGAAATAACCCATGTTTTATGAACATAAAAGAACTACATTGAAATAACCCATGTTTATGAACATAAAAAAAAGAACTACAGTAAAATAACCCATGTTTATGAACATAAAAAAAGAACTACATTGAAATAACCCATGTTTATGAACATAAAAGAACTACATTAGGAAATAACCCATGTTTATGAACATAAAAAAAGAACTACATTGAAATAACCCATGTTTATGAACACTAAAAAAAAGAACTACATTGAAATAACCCATGTTTATGAACATAAAAAAAAGAACTACATTGAAATAACCCATGTTTATGAACATAAAAAACACATTGAAATAACCCATGTTTATGAACATAAAAAAGAACTACATTGAAATAACCCATGTTTATGAACATAAAAAAAGAACTACATTGAAATAACCCATGTTTATGAACATAAAAAAAGAACTACATTGAAATAACCCATGTTTATGAACATAAAAAAAGAACTACATTGAAATAACCCATGTTTATGAACATAAAAAAAGAACTACATTGAAATAACCCACATGTTTATGGAACATAAAAAAAGAACTACATTGAAATAACCCATGTTTATGAACATAAAAAAAGAACTACATTGAAATAACCCATGTTTATGAACATAAAAAAAGAACATTGAAATAACCCATGTTTATGAACATAAAAAAGAACTACATTGAAATAACCCATGTTTATGAACATAAAAGAACTACATTGAAATAACCCATGTTTATGGGCACAAAAAAAAGAACTACATTGAAATAACCCATGTTTATAGACATAAAAAGAACTACATTGAAATAACCCATGTTTATGAACATAAAAAAAGAACTACATTGAAATAACCCATGTTGCTGAACATAAAAAAAGAACTACATTGAAATAGCCATGTTTATGAACATAAAAAAGAACTACATTAGGAAATAGCATGTTTATGAACACTTTAAAAAAAGAACTACATTGAAATAACCCATGTTTATGAACATAAAAAAAGAACTACATTGAAATAACCCATGTTTATGAACATAAAAAAAGAACTACATTGAAATATACATGTTTATGAACATAAAAAAAGATCTCCATTAGAATAACCAGTATTTATGAACACAAAAAGAAATGGATTGGAATAACCAGTCTTTGAGAACATAATAAAAAAAACTGTTAGAATAACTCATGTTTATAAAAAAAAACACAAAAAATAACTCCATTGAGATAACTCATTAAATCACATAATATCATACAGAAACAAAGCAATCATAAATTAGATTTTAAAAATTCTACCTCAGCAAAAAATAAACACAACCATTTTTTAACAATCCAAGAGGTTACTAAATAAGGTATAATATGAATGTAAAAGTAGAATGTAAGAAGTAAAGATCATGCAGTTATGAAGGATAGGTAACAATTAGAACTTAACTTGAAGAGGTTAAGTTTTTAGCCTTCTGGGAAGCATCCACACAGGAGTCTGTCCCATAATGTAACTGTTTTTAAGGAAAAAAGCTGTCTAAATGATATTTCGTTTTACAATTCAAATACAGATGAAATGATGGTGGTTTGGCTTAACTATAAAGGTCTGAAATAGGAGAACTAAAAAATTGAGCACAATTGAACATATGTCAGATATAACGGCAAAAAAGTGACAGGTGTGTTATGGTATGTCTATAGAAAAGAGGCTCCAGACTGGAAAATATGTCATCCTCAACAAATGTCTTTGAAGTCTCTCAAATTTGGAAAGAGAAAATTGGGAATTTACAGCTAAGATGTGTCAGCAATTCTTCATTTTCAGGTCTAATTCAACTCTTGTAAAGATATATTATGACAAAAGAGTTAAGAACTTTCTAGAACAGTACAAGAAATCAACAATTTTTCCAGCATCTTTAGCATTGGATCATATAGATGGGTTTCATTGAACATGAAATTCAATAGATGTTCAAAACAAGGCACCTCATTGAGAGAGAATCAGCACAATATGATTGGAGAAGAACTCACGGTCTGATTGGTGATGATACTAACTGTTTTTGTGGTATTGGAAGCTTCAAACCAGATTTTTCTTCATTAAAGTGTTAGTTCAAGATCAGAGGAGAGGTCAGCTGACAGGCTTATCTTGATTCTTAGAGTCATTTCTATAAACTGTGGTATCACCTGCATAGCTGTTCAATAATGATCTGAAAGTGTTCCTAGGCCAAAACTCAAACTTGCTGACAACAGGGCAAGCAATAAGTGAGCAGTACTAAAAATAAAAAATAGACAAAATATTGCTAGATATGGGCAGTGGAATGAGTACAGTCTTCTCTGTAAAGTGTTTAATTCTCTGTAGGTTGTAGGTTATCTAGATAGGTATACACCTGATGAAGGATGTAGAGCATGACATCTGAAATGTTATGATAACAGCAACAAAGATGATGTGTAATATAACAATCTAGGCCCACCCGAGGTAGTGAGGAAGCGGGGGCGTTTTCCGGCCGTTGAAAGGAACGGATGGTTGTTTGACCTTATTTCTGGCAGTAGCGGAAATGGCTACAAGAGGCAAACAGAACAGGTGTCTCTGAGAATTACGTGGGCGTGCGTAGGCGAGGCAAAAAATCGGAAGTACCGGTTTGGAGATAAAAAGACCTCGGGCACGGATTTCACGACAGACGAGTCAGAAGAGGAGAGAGCGAGAGACACAACAGATACGACTACCCCCCCGTCAACCCTGAAAGCACGCTCTCACTCTCTGTTCACTAGGCTACACGGTCCATCGTCATCAATAAAAATATAACTCATATTTTTATATATACCCGTGTTTGTTGTTTGTCGCTATATAACAGATGATAATAATCTGAATATAAATAGTGTAAATAATGTAAAACCTATCTGTGGTAACAACCATATTCCTGTCATAGGCAAACAGATTAGAATTATGAAGTTAAAAAAACTAAAGCAGCATCAATATGACACACTCCAAGATGACATAACTTGTAAAGGGGTTTATGCTGATAAAGTTAAAAACAAATGTAGTAGGTTGGATTGGACCAAGAATTTAAAATGGAAACCATTAGAATCTTTTTTAAAAATCATTTTACTCTAAACAAGGTGAGACCGTCACTAGTGCGCAGCGAGTTACAACAAGAGTAAAGACTGGGTACAAGGGATATTGATAAAAAGGGTAAAAAATGAACAGGATTCAAGAAGATAGAAGATGGCAACTGATGTGGGAATTTAAATTTTTGGAGATTGCAGCTATTAGGAAAGCAAGTAAATGAAACAGTGTTCCACAATCTGGAAGTGCAGGAAAAAGAACTGAGTAGAAGTGACCATTACATTTAAATATTTCAACAGTAAAAAGGTGGGACCTAAATGCCAGTCTAGTAGCATGCTTAAATTCATGGTGTCGAGACACCATCAAAAGAAACTCATCAGAGTAGTTGCCATGAAAATATTTCTAGCAAAGACAGAGTGATGCAATGAGAAAGTGTACTAGTAACATAAGCAAACAAAATCATCCCGAAGATAAAAGAAGTAGATGACTAATGAAAATCTCAAAATGATGAAAAAGAAACGGCAAACAATGATAAAAGATGGTAATCTACAATACAAAGAAACATGAGAGAATATGAAATTAAAATATGAATTATATTTGGCAGAGAAAAAATGAACAAGAACAAAAAAGAAAACAAAATGGTCTCTTTTAATCATCTTAGAGAACCAATTTTTCCCCCCATCAGAATGGCTGATGCTAACCTTCAGGACAGTGAATCATTGCAACTTCTTGGTCTAACATTTTCCAATGACATGAAGTGGAAGGATTATATTAAATCAATTGCTACTTCTGTTGCTAAGCAAGTTTGTTCACTTTATCATTCGAAACATTTTTCTCTTAGCAGAATCTATCTTGAGTATTTATAAATCAACTATTGGTTCATGTATTGAATATTACTGTGACATATGAGTTAATGTTTCAAAAAAATCTAAAGAAAAAATTTTAAATTTTTTTATTTTAAATTTTTTTATTGGTTCTGACCAGACATGCTGGCTTCATCCACTTTTCTACTGCCATAATGTAGCTTCTTTGCAGCTTCTCTACAAATATTTTCATTTGTTCTGATCAGTTTTTCTTTTTGGTGTCCTTACTTTACAAATTTAAATTTAATACTAGGTTGATGTGCGTTGTGGTCCAGTGGCTATCAACTTGGAACGAGAAATCGGTAGAGCCCAGTTTGAATTCCAGTTGAATTCGTTGCAATTATATACATGCAAATACCATTGGGAAAGGTATTAATCCATCTCTTCCTTCCAGTTATGGGTCAAATAACAGGAGAGATTGGGTTCTATAGCCTTGGTTGGCAACCAGCCTACCGCAGAAAGCAATGGCAACCTACTGCGGGATAATCTTCTGCCCAGTCAGTCAAGTCTCTTTCAAGACATGATCACCCTAAGCGTGTATCACATATGCCACTTAACTGACTGACTGACTAGGTTGACAGCAAGGTTTCACCCTTTTAAATTTAAAATGGCTAGATATAACATAGCTTCTCTGTGCCTTTTCTATAAATACTTTCATGATAATTTTTCTGATGAACTTTCTTCTATAGTACCTACACATTATGAAATTAAGTACAGTCCTACATTGGTGACAAGGTCTCATTATTTTATAGTTGGAATGGGCAGATGAAACTGTAAGTTCTATGCTAATAGTTTTTTCTTATACACTTCTTGCTTCTGGAAATTTTTTCTGGTTTCTTTCTTTCCAGGTCAACTTTGATCTTCAAACATTTAAATGCAATATCAATATCTTTTGTTTACTCAATACCTGTTCTTTTAGTGTTCTCTCTCATTAATAACACTGTGCAACACTTGAAAAAGTACAGGACACTTGTGCCCATTTTTATATTAGCAATTCTTGACTTCTTTTTGTTGAGTTATGTAGTTTTTGTACAAATTTGTAACTTTTGAGAATTTTAGCAAAAAAAGGTCAAAACTGTATTTCTCACATCATTGCAATTACATATTGTGTATATGTCATTGTGTGCTTATATTAAACCGTGTTTATTACTAAATAAGTCATAACTAATAAATCTAGATTTAATATTTCTTTATTCTTTTTTATAGGTTTTGACAATGATGTCAAGACAGTGTAAAAATGATCCAAATAGATTCTGCTATATATGTGGCGAATTAACATTTGCTAAGGAAAAGCACAACATTACAAGCCATATCAAGAAATTGTACAAAGCTTACTTTCATAGTGAAATAGGAGATCAAGACAAGCCACGGGCTCCTCATGTCTGTTGCCTTACGTGTGTGAAGACATTGAGTACATGGTATGGAAGAAAAAAATGTTCACATGAAGTTTGGTGTGCCAATGATTTGGCGTGAGCAGAAAGACCATTCTAATGATTACTATTTCTGTCAGCAAGACTATACGGGCTGTACTACAGCAAAGAAAAAGAAACACATTGCTTACCCAAATTTGCAATCAGCAATGCACCCAGTTGAGCACTCAAAAGATTTACCTGTACCAAAACCCCCAGATCAAGAAATGTGGAGTTCCAATAGTGAAGATGAACATTCCAGTAATGAAACAATAGAACTTTTTGATTCAGAAAGCAATAGTAAGCCAATACCCTTTTCTCAAGAGGCTTTAAATGACTTATGTAGAGATCTCTATTTAACAAAAGACAAAAGTGAACTTCTGACATCAAGGCTTAAAGAACGTAATCTTCTTAAAGAAGGAGTGAAGATAACATTCTACAGAAAACGTGCACAAAAACTGCATGTTTTGTTTACAATAAAAGATGACTTATGCTTTTGTAATGACATCACTAAACTTTTTGAACAACTGGAAATACCATATGATAATAACAACTGGCAACTTTTCTTAGATGCATCCAAAGAAAGTATCAAAGCTGTTTTGTTACACAACGGTAACATTCTGCCATCTGTTCCTATAGCTTACAACACAACTATGAAAGAATCATATGAAAATTTTAAAGCATTTTTAATGAGCATACAATATAACAACCATAAATGGCATGTTTGTGCAGATTTCAAGGTTATAGCCATGCTTAGTGGCTTGCAGCTTGGTTATACTAAATTTTGCTGCTTCCTTATGGGACTCCAGAGCGAGAACTGAACATTATGTATGCAAGGATTGGCCTGTTAAAGATGAAATTGAGCAAGGAAAGCATAATATCAAGCACAAACCACTTCTGCAAAGTGATAGAATCCATTTGCCTCCTTTGCATATTAAACTTAGTTTGTTTAAGCAATTTATGAAAGCCCTTGATAAGGATTCCTTTGCATTTGCATATCTTACAGAAAGTTTCCCTTTTTTTTTCAAGCTAAAATAAAAGAAGGTATCTTCATAGGTCATGTCTTCATAGGTCATATCTTGCAGAAAGTTTCCCTTTTTTTTCAAGCTAAAATAAAAGAAGGTATCTTCATAGGTCATATCTTCATAGGTCATATCTTGCAGAAAGTTTCCCTTTTTTTTTCAAGCTAAAATAAAAGAAGGTATCTTCATAGGTCATGTCTTCATAGGTCATATCTTGCAGAAAGTTTCCCTTTTTTTTCAAGCTAAAATAAAAGAAGGTATCTTCATAGGTCATATCTTCATAGGTCATATCTTGCAGAAAGTTTCCCTTTTTTTTTCAAGCTAAAATAAAAGAAGGTATCTTAATAGGACCCCAAATTCAAAAAATTGTACTTGATGAAAATTTCAACAAATATCACAAGAAAAATTTGCCTTTGAATCATTCAAGAAAGTTTGTGATAAATTCCTGGGAAAACATCGTTCAGATGACTATGGGCAAGTTGTGAATGATCTACTGCATCATTATCATGATATGGGATGTAACATGTCTGTAACATGTCTGTAACATGGGATGTAACATGTCTCTAAAAGTCCATGTTCTCCACTCTTATTTGGATTTTTTTGCGGAGAATCCTGGTGATGTGAGTGATGAACATGGCTGATTCCATCAGGATATTTTAATGATGGAGAAACATTTTAAAGGAAAATGGAACCCCGACATGTTGGCAGACTACTGCTGGAATATAAAAAAGGGAGGACAATGCTCTACACAAAAGGGTTAAGAGAACAAATGTTATTTAAACTGACAATTCTGTGTTTTTCATCCATAACCAATAATAATAAATATTATTTAGAGTGCATGAAAACGCTGCCTAATCTAGAGAAAAAAGGTCAAATTTGGTATCAAGATACTTTTCTTAGACCAAAACAGGTCTTATGTAGCATGTACTTTTTAAAAACTTTAATTTTGTTGGACAGTGTAATTTATTCTTTTTCTCATATTCTGCTTGCATCTTGGTGGCTTTATTGCACTACTTAGAATGAAATGGTTAAAAAAATAAAAAGGAGGAAATTATAATATAAATGATATACGTACATATGAATTATTAACCTCAAAATCACTGAATTTCAACAAAGCATACGACCAGAGATTTTCTTTACTTGATTCTGAGACTAGGATCAAAATGTCATGCCAAATACAAGTAGCAGCACTATTAAACTATTTCCTTCAATTTTCTCCCCTCACCTGTAGATTATTCATATTATTATTATTTTCCAAGTAATTTATCTCCTTGACACATTTATTTTGCTCAAGTTTATTAATACTTATAAATTTATATATAAATTTCTGATAGAACATTTATTTGAATTGGCATGTTTATTTTATAGGAAGAAAAATTCCCATCAACATAATTATTCCAAATGATACTTGTATTTGTTACAAAAGAATATCTGTTCTCTCTGTTGTGTTTCTGTTTTTGAACAGTCTATGGTTTTGTAATGAGTGTGAATTCCAAACCTGCAGTCAAACCTCTTCGATTGCACTAAAAAGCAGGACTGTTTGTGGGGACTGAACAATTTTGTTTTTTGGTTCATATGTATGCATATAAGTATCCAATGTTACTGACAATATGTCACATCTAACCACTACTGCAATAGGTAAATATTGGATGTGCAAACAGATTTTTAGTATGGTCAATTGTTGTCATTCTTTGTGAGCAATTTACTATATTATGTGATGTCTGTCCTCCAATATGGCAGTGAATACTGGACAATTTCATCAGAGATGAAGAAAAGACTTAAAGCAACTGAAATGTGGTTTTACAGAAGGATGCTGTGGATAACATGAATGGAACATGCGAGCAATGATGAGATTTTGGAGAGGATGGGCACAAAAAGAAAGCTGACACTTAACATTAGGAAAAGACAGGTTAAGTTTTTAGGACATGTAATGAGGAAAGAGTGCTTGGAGAACCTGATGCACATAGGACAGATAGAAGGGAAAAGGGACAAGAGAAATCATTCCACAATATACCTGATGGACTTGGATGATGGAGCAGTGTTTGAGTGGAATAACAAGAGAAGAGATATTATGAGCAATGATAGATAGGGAGATGTGGAGAACTATGATTGCCTACAACCTGAAGTGACATGGCACATAGATGAAGTCAGTCTGGTAAGTGCCATATGTGATACTCCTTTGAACAATCATGTCTCTTTCAATCCATGACTGGTCAGGTAGAAGATTTTCCCACAGTAGGTTGCCATTTCTTTCTGTGGTAGACTGGTTGCCAACCAAGGCTATAGAACAAATCTGCCTGCTATTCAACTCATAGCTGGAGGGAGAAGAGATAGATTAATACCATTACCAAGGGTATTTGCATGTAAGTGAATGCAATGAATTCAACTGGAATTTGAACTCAGCCCAGATTAAAGATTGGTTAATCATTTATTAGCCAATTTGTGAAAAAAGAGAAAAAGGACGACTTCAAGGGAGCCAGTGGAAAATAGCTATAAGAGTTCTTTTAATGTTTTTTTTTTAAGCCTTGTCCCTTCAACGTATAGATGATGTTGATTCTTCTCAATGGTATCAAGGAATTGCCATGCATTCTTCAAAAGACAGTGGAGTGGTTTCATTTCCCCACTGTTTTGACCAAATGATCAAACATCAGAATTTTGAGAAGATCTAAAAACTTTTCAACACACTCACACACACACACACACACACACACACACACACACACACACACACATCAGGTTCTCCAAGCCCTCCTTCCTCGTTACATGTTCCAAAAGCTTCAGCTGTTTTTTTTCCTGATGTTAAGTATCAGTTTCTCTTTTGTGTCCACCCTCTCCAAAACCTCATCATTGCTCGCATGTTCACACCAAGTTATCCTCAGCATCCTTCTGTAGGACCCCATATCAGTTGCTTCACACACACACACACACACACACACACACACACACACACACACACACACACTTTCATGTACTTCCCAAAAATATTTTAATGTCCAAACATCATCATTTTTTTACTGCCATGTCCTTGCAGAATATTTATTATGATCATGTCCCTCCACAAGTTCTTTTTTTATTATCTGTGAATTGCCATTTACTCTTGGGAATTATAATTAAATGGTTTACTGTTGCCTTCTCTATAGTTTTGAATTCAGACTTTTATTTTCTCTTCAAGATGTTGGTGATCATGGCCCTCCACATATTCCTTTTCTTTATTATCTGTGAAATGACATTTATTTTTGTGAAACATAGTGGAAGCGACTTCTCCACTGTTTTGACTGAATGACCTATCATTAAGTTTTGAGGTAGATTTTGATAAGGCTGAAATCTTTACACCGCTCTTCCACCCCAGCATGCACACACACATATGCATGCACACACATGCACACATGTTTAAGCACACACATACACACACACACACACGCACGCACACACACACACACACACACACACTGAAAAGTACTTGTCTTCTGCCCACTGCCCAAATTCAGTATGATATCAATGACCAAACAGAATTTGTTTTGGCATGGTGGAGATTGTTTTTAATGCTATGTCTTTTGTTGAATCCATTGTATTCACTTACGTGCAAATACCCTTGGGAAAGGTATTAATCCATTTCTTCCTTCCAGTTATGGGTTAAATGACAGGACAGATTGGGTTCTATAACCTTGGTCGGCAACCAGTTTACCGCAGAAAGCAATAGCAACCTACTGCGGGATAATCTTCTGCCCAGTCAGTCATGTCTCTTACGAGACATGATTGCCCAAGCATGTATCATGTATGGCACTTAACTGACTGATTTTTGAATACATAGTTGATAATATCTCTCCACAGTTTTCTTTTTCTCTATTATCTGTCAGTTGCTATTCATTTATGAGAAAGATAGTGGAGTTTTTTCCTGTACATTTCTTCACAAAATTTAGAGTTTTCCTTCTTCTAGACTAGTTTCCACCCAAGAATCCAGAATCCAGTCTATCCCGCTGTTTAACCCATATCTAGAATTGATAAAAGCCCTTAGAATAAATAATGCTTTTTTTTTTTTCATTGCCCAATTCTTTTACTTTTGGGTCATACCTTGTACCCATGTTATTATAGCTTACACAAAATATTATGAAATAATAGTTGCCATTTTAAATAAACAGTGTTGCTATTTTGTTGTCTCTTCTTTAAATAGAGTCTGATCATCTTTAATAGTTTTCTCTATGATGCTTGACAGCTTTATGATGTATCTTAAATCATTTTTCTTTCTCTTTTGCAAAGTATTTAAAATGTCCAATTATTTTTACAAGGTTGTCTAAAAGCCCTGCCCGGAAGGGTTATGTAAAAATGATAGATTATCAAATCCATTTATAAAATTACTTTGTTAATTCCATTAAATGAGCTCCGTTTTTATTTGTTTAGTTTTCTTTCTCTGGAGTTAGCACTTTCGGTAAACGATGGTAAGTTGCATTTCAATTTAATACTTAAATGATTGTGCAGACTTTGCTGGAGTTTTGACGTTTTCTTGTTTTTCTATGTTTCTTTTTGTTTTTGACTTAGCTTTCATTCTTTCTTTTGTTCTTGCTTTCTTTTGTCCTTTCTTTCTTTATTTCATTCTTTCTTTTTTTCATCCTTTCTTTCATTTACTCTTTCATTCTTTTCTTTCTATTTTATTTTTGTACTTTGCTTTTTACTTTCACATTACTTTTTTATTTTTATAAATCTTCTTTTTCTTTAATTACTTCCAACTTCTCTTTATTCCGTGTTCTCTTTCCTTTAGCAAATTTTTTCCTTT
>JBBBDQ010001461.1:2727500-2927500 GCA_037127315.1 Ascarosepion bandense | reverse complement strand
ATCTATCTATCTATCTATCTATGCATAGTTTAGAGGTGGGTGCTAATCACATATGACTAAAGAACAAAACAAGCTAATCTGAATTTTATTATCCTTTCAACAATATTTGCTATTTGATGTCTGTCTCACACTTTCCACATTTTTTTCAGAAACAATTTTTATTTTATCCCTATCAGAACAAAATATGTGATTGTTTCTTTTAAACATAAATTATTTCATGTATATTGCCTTCATTTATTGCCAATGTCTTTGTTTAAATTATTTATTCATCAATATTTTTTTCCTTCTCAGTCGCGACATGTCTGAACCATTGCTCTCAGATAACCCTGCTTTCATTAATACAAATTAATTTGATTTTTCTCTCATTATTATCATCAAAAACTATAAATGAACAAGTGGTAAACCCTTTGCCAATAAATGACTTTTAAAAGCTTGCCGTGTTTTTGGAATTATTATTGAATCTGCCGTTCTCTTTCATTCTCCACAATTGTCTTATAATCTCGTTATGCTGCCGTTAGAAACCAACTTAGTAATTTATGGAAAACTAAGTTAACCAGAAAAGGGGATACAACCTCCCTCCCCCCAGCCTTCGACCTATTCACTAATTTTCCTGTCTAATGACATTGAACAGAAGTTCACTTAATATCAAGTGTACAAGACTCAGACTAGTACAAAAATAATAATTGCTTTTGCAAACAAAATAGTAACTTTTTGTCAAGTGGTATCATTTAAGTGTTATTTCTTTTACAGATTTTAGAAGAATAAATCATGAATGTAAACAAAAAGAGAATGAATAAATCTCTATGGAAAGTATAGCCAAGAATTGCCCTCTGTAAACATTTTTCTTGTTTTTTATTTAATGGTGCTTAACCAACAATGTAGCTATTTTGTGACAAAAGGCTGAAGTTTTTTATTATTATTAATCCCATTGCTGTTGCATGTATTTTTAAGTCATTACAGAATGGAAAGTGCGACACGGATATCCGAAGGCGTATTGGAATGGCTAAGGATACATTCCTGAAGCTGAGTAGAGTATTGAAAGATAGAAAAATTTTACTGGAAACAAAAAAGAGAGTAAGGGATTGTTATGTGATGTCTGTCTTTCAATATGAAAGTGAATAATGGACAATCTCTTGAAGGACGAAGGAAAGACTTGAAACAAATGAAATGGGTTCTACAGAAAGATGTTGAGGATGCTATGGGCAGAACATGTGAGCAACAACGAGGTTTTGGAGAGGATGAAAGTGAAAAAGAAACTGATACTTAACATCAGGTAAAGACAGGTGAAGATTTGGGGAAGAAGAAAAGAGGGCTTGGAGAATCTGATGCACATTTGATGGATAGAAGGAAGGATAGAGAAAGGAAGGCAATGCGAGACATACTTGATGGACTTGAGCAGATGAATTGCAAAGCAGGTTTGAGTCTTATAACAGGAGAGCAGGTGTTAAGAGCTACAAGGGATAGGGAGATGTTTTGAGTTTGAGCTTTTTTTAACGGCATATCAACCTCTGTGGGTTATTTAATGCCAAAAAGGTAGGGTTTTAAGGTATTTTTTTAATGTTTGGTTATAGTGAAAAGGTTGGTTTAATAAGATTTTGATGAAAATTTTTTTTTACTTTTTTTATTTTAGAAAACTGAAGATGTCTTTTAGTTTTGTATTGAAAAATGTATTGCTAGGAATATATTTTTTCCTTCAAAGATGTATATTTTTCTATAAAAGTCTATTTTATGTATATATTTCTATAAAAGTTTATTTTTATACTTTAATAGTGTTTTGACCCCAGTTTGGGGGGTTAACTATTTGCCCATAGCTAGGACCCTAACCGGTGCTACCACTCCGGGTCATGGTGGACCTTAGAACAACAGCAATTAAGAGGTGGTTCCATGCTCCTCACAACCTCCCAATCAGAGGCCTTACTGCCAGATGCAGTTTACCATCATACCCAGGACTTAGGGAGATGTGAAGGGCCATGATCGTCTACGTCCTGAAGAGACACAGTACATTGAAAAAAACGATGAACTCACATAAATTTAAGACCAAATAGTTACAATGGATACAGTCATCACATGCTAGAAGTTTTTTTTTTCAAAGGTGATGAAGATATTTTGACTTTTGAGCTACATGTAAAAATGGTGCATTTATAAAATTTACTCGTTTCATTTCATATTATTTGGTACTTTAAGAGAGATTTCTGAAAAATATAGCAGAGAAACATTTTCGAAGTATCTATGTTTTCTTTAAAACTCAGGCAGGTAGTTAAAAAGACACTTAAAAAAATGGAGACGTCTACTCAAATGTATATTTACTGTAAAGCATATTAACATTAATATTTATAATATTATTATTATCAAATATTAAATACTATTATTATATTTATATTATTTATGTTATTAATATTATTTTATTGTTACTATTATAAGTAAGTAAACAATATTTTTTTTTTATTTCACAGCAATGATACTGTTGTATACTTCTTTTGCTGACAGCAAAAATAAACTTTAGCCAAACTTTCACAATATTCTTCTCACACAAAATGACAGAAAATAAACTTTGGTAACAATTCTGCAACTTAATCTTGATCATCTTTTCAGGAAAAATGACAAAATATAAATTGGACCCAAAAGTGCCTTACTTTTCACACTGCAAAATGACTTTATAAACACTTATATATATATATATATTTGAATGCATGGTTCTGTTGTCATTTCGCGCTATCACGCAGTGTGACGTCAGATAACCGCATTGTAAATTTGCAAACTGCGTTTGTTATTTTTGGTAACTATTGCCGTTGCCTAGCGGAGTTTTATGTCAACACAAAATAAAATCATCAGTGATGGTGGATGTTATTGCGTTACCATCTTGGTGACCTCTCTGAAGATGGCTCATGTGAGCCGAAAGCTTAGAAGCAAATTAATAAAAATTATCCCAATGCTGGAGAATTTTTGTCTTTATTTTCAACTAAAATTAAAGCCAAAATATGACATTTAGAATGGCTCATGATTAAACATAATAGACATTCATTGTCTCTTATATTTAACATTATATGTTTAGAATATATATATATATATATATAGTCATCCACAGACAGATCTGTTTCACTGTATCACAGCTCATCAGTACGGTTCAACATCCGATTGATTTTAACCCAGGATTGAAAACCAACTGAATTGTCGTCAGTTGGCGATTCTACTTCTGAGCTATGGGCGCTCGGTAGAAGAAGGCAAACTTTTAGCATATGATGTATTATACGCCAGTGGCCAGAGTGCTCTAATTCATTATTGAATGAGTGAATGATTCATTACTGAAGTAGCTACTGTTTTTTCAAAGGCTACCATTCTTCCAGAGTGCTGAATCAGGGAGTGAGAGAGTAAACAGTCATCCGCAGACAGATTTGTTTTGCTGTATCACAGCTCATCTGCACGGTTAGACATCCGATTGCTTTTAACCCAGGATTGAAACCCAACCGAATTGATGTCTCTACTTCTGAACTATGGGTGCTCGGTAGAAGGAGGCAGACTTTTAGCGTATGATGTATCATAACTTTAATTCACCATAAAAAATGAAAGAAATAGCACATAAAGAATACTATAGAAGGGTGTGACTGATATTAAGAACTGAATTGAATTCTCAGAACAGAATTATGGCCAATAATAGCATTGTATTCATAGTGGTTAAATATAATTTCAATATCTTGAACTGGACTCTAAATGACATTAGACAAATATATATTAAGACAAGAAAGCTTCTTTCTAAGCATAGAATGCATTATTTAAAACTGATGCAGAACCTCTACACATACCCTGTAAAGAAAGGGGAAGAGAACTTATTCAGCTAGAATTGTCACAAGGCAAGTATTGGCTTATCAACATATATGGAAACAACAAAAACTGGATGATACATTTAGTCAAACAACATGAAAGCTGAAAGAAAAAGTATTCAATCATGAAAGAATGTTGTAAATACAAATGAGATTTATTTTAAGTAGATTCTGTACAAAACCAAAACAGAACATAAGAACCAATGGTTGCAGCAAAAAATATGAAAAGAAGGTAAAGGATAAAGCTCTTGAACAGATGCAACAACACTGGCAAGACAAACCCTGGCATGGTCAATAATAATGTCTTGATAAAACCGATAAAATAAACACTCATCGATAGTAACCAGCATCTGGATTAAAGTATGTACTTCTACTAGATCGCTGAAAAAACAGCATAGTATGAAGAAAAAATGTCCCAACCTTAAAACGAATTTTTTCCATCAAAATGTTTTTGCTCTTATTAAGAGTTAAAATCAAAGTACTTTTAATTATTTAAAAAAAAATTTTAATGCTTTCTAACACGTTTGAAATTTTGGTAAAAATCTTGTTTTATTTTTGTAAGTGGGGAGCCAAATCATTACGAAAGTTTACAATGAAAAACGTAATATTACATAACTCACTTTTTTTCCAATGACTAACATATTAACTTGGAAATTCCTGTAAAAATCAAATAATTGTTGAATTTTAATGAAACTTTCAGGACTTATTTACAAATGAATGAAATTATTTTTGAAACCATTATTTTAAAAAAATCTTCATAAAAGTATTTTTTACATCTGTTACCCTACCCGTCCACGTGAATTCATGAAATTTCAAGAAATTAAATACTGTAGGCAAAATTGGTTTTATTAGTTAAACGCAAGACTCATTGGGGAATGTAAATCATGTATTAATTTTTAAAACCATTTGGCCCCTTTTATCAAAAATCTGCTTCAAATAATAAAATAAAAAATGCAACAAAACTATGACATTGTTTAATTAGATAAACTTTTAATTGCTTTAATAAATATTTTAAATTAAGGACACTATAGTCTGATGAAAATTTTCTTTTTGATTAATAATGAAATTATAAAAGAATTGTTTTCATTTTTGAAGTTATAATAATTTATAAAGTTTCAAAACTATTTTAAAAATATTTCAAAGACTTGCAGATGTTAGGTTGGTATTTAATTAAGTGAAGACTATATTTACTAATCAAACATTGAAAAGTTTTATACAAATCATCTAGCTATCGTATTTTTAAAATAATTTTTCTTTTTGTGTGTATTTGAAGTTTTCTGCTTTTTTGTATGGTAATTTCTATGTGTACATTAAAAGGTCATATGTTTCACAGTTTCTTCCCCTTACCTGAAATAAATTCTGACAAATATCAGGATGTTCTGTACTTACACCAGATGAATATAAAAATTGTAACGATAGAAAAGGGCAATATTTACACTGGACAGTGTGCAATCATTTTGGAAAAGATGTTAACAAACAATGGTATAAACATAACTGGTTTCAGAAATAGGCCAGGTATAATTGTCAAAAATCAAAAAGAAAAACTTACCTACTATTTGATACGACATGTCCAGCAGACTGTAACATAGCAACCAAGGAATTTGAAAAATTATCAATGTATAAATATCTGGAAATCAAAAGAGAAAAATGTGAAAATTGAAAACAAGAATAGTACCATTCATGTTGTGTGCGCTTGAAATGATAGGAAAGGAACACGACAATACAGTAAAAAAATCCCTGGAAATCCCAGCTTAAGAAAAATACAAAAATTGACTTGTTAAGTACAGCCCACACGCTAGAAGGATGTCCATGTAATGCTAGTGATGTTATAGTAGTTAAAAAAATTAATGAAATATTAGCAAAAAAACAACAACGCACCACTGAATGCTTTAGGTCTTCCTGCAGATGTGGTAGGTAGTTCGATCACAGCAGAAATGGAAATATAATAATAATAATAATAATGTACAAATGTTAAAATTTATAGATATTTACAAAATGTGGTACATGAAGACATCAGTCTCAAAATCTCAAAAGTGTAGTAATTTCAGTGTGGATTGGTGACAAGTTTGATTGAAAAAGTTTGTTCTGATAGAAACACAGAAAGGATCCTTAGTAGCTGATACCTTAATAAAAATACAAAAAATTGTTCTTGTAAGCACAGCTAATACCTTATCAAGGTTCTTATTGTCATATGTGAGTAGGTTGGTTTATAGTGGGTTACCTTATCTATTCTATTCCCGTTGTAGTGGGAGTCCATTCTAGTGAAGGGTAGTTGTATAGTTGCAGGTTAACGGAATTTGGCCTTGTGGTCGATAGCCCACTATAAGTCATAAAATGATTATAAAATCAAGAAAAAGGCAATTTGAGTAGAAAAATTACATTTTTATATATACACATATCAATTAATGTTTTTACAATTAAAATAATAACTTGAAGTATAGGTCCAACGGAGGTTAAATGTTCGTGGCAATTAATATGCTGAAAGAGAATCAATGCTTAGGAATGTGGAGGGCGTGTAAGAGAGGAATGTCTTTGATGTAGTCGCTCCTTAGGTCAGTAAGTAGTTTTGAGACAGGGAAGAAGGTAAGGAGAGGTGAAGGGAGGCGAACGTAGTAGCCGATTGACTTGGTCAAGGGAGATACTAATCATGCTCGTCTGTCTCTGTCAGTCTGTCTCCGTTGGTCTGTCTGCTGGGTGCTTTCTGTCTAGGCTTTTTATATCTGCTTTTTGGATCAAAGCAGCTCGTTTGGGATTTTACACTTGTATTTGATGCTGGACTTCCCATTGGCTGATAAATAAAATTCGCGTAGGCTCGCGAAATGGAAATTTGATATTTGATTAATTTTTATTTTTCAACCAGAACATCTGCGCGGATGCGGACTTTTGGTCATTGCCTTTTTGTCGTGAGAGAGCAAACATCTGGTCCATCGCTTTTGCTCGGTATCACCACAGGTTTATTTTTATTTTGTTTTTCACATATAGGTACGTAGGAAATTGTCATGATGCCATTTCTGACCTTAAATCTTGGATTAGGACCCGGAAAAAAATGAGAATTCCACAAGAATCAAAAGAAATAATAATGATACTATTACTAATAAAATTAATAATAATAATTTTATAGGGCTTTAATGCACACAAACAAAACAATAAAAGCTAATCGCCCAGACATCACGATCAAAGACCACAAAACCAGAATGTACTTTCTTATTGAGATTGCAATCACTACATATTGTAATATACCTTTGAAGATCTTTAAAAAAAACTACAAAAATACAAGGATCTTGAAGTGTAAATCTCTAAAATGTGACACATGGGCACATCAGTAATTCCATTTGGAGTTGGAGCTCTCGGATTAATTGAGGAAAAATGTACAATTGCAAGTACAATTCAAGTACAATTATAATTAGGTTATTTTACTAAAATAAACGACCTACACAATACTTATTTGGTGTTATTAACTACAATATACCTTATTAAACCATAATTACTTAATTCTAATTCTAACTTAAACAATCCTTTAACTGATGTGGTAGTACAAAATCAAATTAAAAAACAACCTAAAATTCAACCTGCTGTTAAAAATTATTGTCTACCCATTTAAATAATATATGGTCCCACTATGTATCATATCCAGACAAAATTAAAAAGTGTCATGCCATTACATCAAACTACTGTGCTTCCTTTTGCGACCCAAATAAACGTTTGCAATAACAAAATTATAATATTAAGCTCTACTATGTATTGAGCACACTTTATAAAAGTAAATGTATGAAGAGTGGGTTTTAATCTACCTATTCTTTCACTCCCTTAATATATATATATATATATATATATATATATATATTAATATAATATATATATATATATATATATATATATATTAAGGGAGTGAAAGAATAGGTAGATTAAAACCCACTCTTCATATATATAATTCCAGGTCAAGAGGACTCAAGGTTTTTTTTATTTTGAGTGCTCTGGCATTTATTTTTTTATAAACAGTACTCAATATAATGAGTATTATAGAGCTTAATATAATATAATTATATAGTTATGTATCAATTGTACGTTGCAACATGGAAATTTCTATGTTTCAAAATAGGTTCTCATCATCAGGCAATAAACATAGAAATTTCCATGTTGCAATGTACAATTGATACATAACTATATAATTACATTATATATATATTAAAGTTTCACCAAAATTCTGTGTGGAATGATAAAAAGCGAAAAATGTTTTGGATTATCAAATTGGAACGTGATATTTACCCTAGCAATGTAAACAAACAACATAGGATCCGTAAACTGATTAGAATACCAAAAACACCCAAAAGAATTGATGGATGAATGTGTCGTTATTTCATAAATGAAAAGTAGGAGTTGTGTCCTCCTATTTGTTAAGTTATAGTAAAGAAAGGGAAGTAGAATTTCTATAGCATGCCAGGTAATTTTGGTAAGTTTATGTATATCATTAATTTTGAAAATTTGATGAGCTTTTCATTTTGCATTAAATACAAAATAGTTAATAGACTGAAAGCGTTTAAAAGTATTTTCCACGTATTTCTCCTGATAATGTACATAGCAAACAGATAAAAAAAACTTTTTTCATTTAAATACATGAGTCAGTTAAGGGCCATTCGTTCCATGATTCACTAAACAGATTTTACTGCAGTAGGTTGCCATCTCTTGCTCAAGTAGACTGGTAACTAACCGATGCTATAGAACTCACTTTGTCCTGCTATTAAATCTATAACCGAAGGTGGAGAGATGGATTCATACCGTTCCCATGGATATTGACGCGTAAGTGAATATAATGAACACAGCTGGAATTTGAACTCTGCTCTTTTATTTCGAGCCAATATCCATTACACCAAATTTACATAGAAATCCATTTACATAGGAATTTTAAAAAATTATATTTTAACTAAATAGATTGTCATGTCCATGTTGTGAAGAGTGACTTTATTACAAAGTTACGTTTCCTTTTTTTTATATGGAAGGTAAAACGTGAATTTCCAGCATTTACTCAATTTTATTCTTAAATAAAAATGAAAACTAATAATAAATCATTTTTTAAAAAATTCAAACCTTATTTTTAACCTTCTTGAGAGAAAAATGAACGTGGGCAGATGTATACATCCTACTGTATCAGTCAGTTAGTTAAGTGCCATACGTGATACACGCTTGGGCAATCATGTCTCGAAAGAGACATGACTGACTGGGCAGAAGATTATCCCGCAGTAGGTTGCCATTGCTTTCTGTGGTAGACTAGCGGGCTAGTATTTAGCGGGGGATCAGTTTATTACTTCATAACAATAGAAAACAGATCCCCCACTTTGTGCCCAGTAGAAGTTTTAATTGTTTTCAACTATTATATTCAGTCAGTCAGTTAGTTAAGTGCCATACGTGATACACGCTTGGGCGATCATGTCTTACATGACTGACTGGGCAGAAGATTATCCTGCAGTAGGTTGCCATTGCTTTCTGTGGTAGACTGGTTGCTGACCAAGGCTATAGAACCCAATCTGTCCTGTTATTTAACCCATAACTGGGAGGAAGAGACGGATTAATACCTTTCCCAAGGGTATTTGCGCGTAAGTGAATGCAATGAATTCAGCTGGAATTCAAACTCGGCTTCCCGATTTCTCGTTCCGAGCCGATATCCAATGCACCACAATGCACATCCTCCTACTGTATACCAGTTTTAAAATGGTTTCTATTTTACATTTGTTTCTCAGCCCAAAACAAAGAAAGTTCAATATTTAATGAGTTCAGTTAAATAGTTCATAAATTATTTAACATATTTCTCTTAATATAGTGCTATATAAAAATAAATTATCCAAAAACTTATTCATCAAAACTATGATGATCATAGTCATACTTACCCTTTTCATTTTCTTGTTCGGCATTTTTCATTTTCTCTCTACAGCTTTGCATTTTTGTATAATTACTATTTTTCTTAATTGTTTTTTACAGCATTTTTTATTCTTTTTCAAATTGTTTGGTTTTCTTCCTTTAACTATTATACAGATAATTTTTTAGTACAGGATACATGCACGATGTCCATCTATGATTACCACGTGAACTACGATAAAAAAAATATTATATATAAGAGATAGATATTAATTTATTAATCATGGCATATTTTTATGTAGAGGTACCCTGAGATAGTGGATGTGCGTTGTGGTGCAGTAGATATCGGCTCGGAACGAGAAATCGGGAAGCCGAGTTCAAATTCCAGTTGAATTCATTGTATTCACTTACGCGCAAATACCCTTGGGAAAGGTATTAATCCGTCTCTTCCTTCCAGTTATGGGTTAAATAACAGGACAGATTGGGTTCTATAGCCTTGGCAGGCAACCAGTCTACCGTAGAAAGCAATGGCAACCTACTGCGGGATAATCTTCTGCCCAATCAGTCATGTCTCTTTCGGGACATGATCGCCCAAGCGTGTTTCACGTATGGCACTTAACTGACTGACTGACACTGAGATAAGAAAATTATTCTGCAAGTGTAAAAAAATTGGGAAATGCTCTTTTAGGATTTTAAATTTAATGCATGTTCTTTTTTACTTAGTGACTTTCATATCGAGTTTATATACTTTCTCTACTGATTCGATGGGGTGTAATAGTCTTGTGCTTGTCTCATTACAATTGAGTAGTGAATTTGATCCTCGGTAGATCCCACATATTTTTGGCCTTGTGCCACATCTAAGCTGCGCTTAGAAAATCATCTCTCTTTACAGATTTGATGATTTTAGCATAGTATATATGCCGCTTCATTTAATTTTCTTATTTCAAGTGTTTATTCTTTTCTCTCTCATCTGTCTGATTCTCTGCCTGTGTGTCTAAATGTCTGTTTTTGGTTTATTTTGTTTTACGGCATATGAACCTCAGTGAGTTATTTAATAACAACAACATCTTTTTAGGGTATGTATTATTTGTAAAAAATCTGTTTGTAACTCAGGTTCCATTGATTTGGTCCTGGGCATGACGGTAAACTGCACCCAGCAGCAAGGCCTCTGATTGAGAGATTGTGAGGAGCATGGAACCTCCTCTTAATTGCTGTTGTTCCCAGGTTCATCCTGACCCGGAGTGGTAGCACCTGTTAGGGTCCCAGCTATGGGCAAAATAGTTAACCCCAAAACTGGGGTCAAAGCACTACGAAAATATAAAAATACACTTTTATAGAAATATATACATAAAAATAGACTTTTATAGGAAAATATACACTTTTGAAGTAAAAATATTACCAACAATACATTTTTGAAGAGAAAATTGTTATCATAACACATTTTTGAAAAAAGAAAATATTCTCAGTAAAATATATTTTAATACGAAACTAGAAGACATCTTCAGTTATCTAAAATATAAAAGGATAAAAGCAAAAAGAATTTCATCAAAATCTGACTAAATCAACCTTCTCACTAAAACCAAACATTAAAAAAATACTTAAAACCCTACCGTTTTGGCATTAAATAACCCACAGAGGTGTTGGTATGCCGTTAAACAAATCTCAAACTCAAGCTCCATTGACGTATTTTTGTAATGCGGGATTTTGTTGCTACTCAAATGTATTGATGGTAATTTTTTTTCAATGTATTACAGATATTTTTATTTCCAAAAATGTATTGCTGACAATATTTTGCTTTCAATAAAAAAAAAAAATATTTTACTATAAAAATCCATTTCTACACCATCAATGATTCCAATTTGGGGCTGACTATTTGCCCACACCTAGGATCCTAACAGTGTGTGTGTGTGTGTGAGTGTGTGTGTGTGTGTGTGTGTGTGTGTTGTGCATGCATGATTTGTATATGTCATTTAACACAAGCATGTGCGTCAACACAGACTATTTGACTTAATTTAGAATTAAGATATCAAAATAAAACATTCTCCTCCAATTCAGTCTGGACAATTCCTGTTATTGGCTGAACATTAAGATCATAAAGTTTAAGACAAAAAATGTTAAATTTTAAAACCATAAGAAAACAGGTAATTAAAAAGATTATATTGAACTTTTCAGAAATTATTAAATAATAAATAAAACATCTTTTAAAGTTTTTTTTATGTGTGAGAAATATTTTTTGGCCTTCCATTGAATTAACTTATTTACATGCACACAAACAACAGTGCATACATACATTTTATTTTGTTAATGCCACCCTAGTTAAAAAAAAGTAACAACATTCTTTACGAAGAAAGTATTTTGAGTGCCTGCTAATACCAATATTATCAACTATAAACACACATCAAAAATATATTACATCACCAACTTTTATTGAATCCATTACATATGTTTATCTAAAATAAAGTACGTATTTAAAAACGTTCCTAAAACAATATGTGAAAAACCAACGAATATCATGTTGGTTGACAAATACCACACACACACACAGACACCTCTCTCTCTCTCTCTCTCTCTCTCTCTCTCTCTCACACACACACACACACACACACACACACACACACACACGCACACACACACGAATTTACAATATCATCTGAATTCCACAAAGACAAACTTGAATTATTATACACTTTATGGTTTTTCAGGTAGGCTTGGAATCGGTAATATTTTTGGTACCCTGATTGGGCGTGTCATTTCTCCTTGAGTTCAGAATGCCACAAATTATACTAACATTGGTTTAAAAAGTTAAATGCACATCTATCTATCTAAACTTATTTATAAATGGAACTTTGTCTGTGTGTGTGTTTGTGTGTGTGTGTGTCTGCGTGTGTGTGTGTCCGTTACCTATAGACTCCGAAATGGCTGAACCAATTTTCTTGAAAATTTACACAGTTGTACTATAAGTGTTCTTAGCTAGGTTTTGTGTCAAGGTACCCCCAATAAATATCGAAAATTGATAATCGAAAAAATCGGGTTATAGAAGAAGTGGTTCGATTTTAATCAAATTTGATACACTCCTAGACAAAGATGTAAGAAACGATATTCAGAAGTTTCAAGGTTGCAGTTCTTACAATAGTGCAGAAAATCGATAATATAATATATAAAAGGCAAGATGTTTGTGTGTGTGTCCGTTTATCTGCTTGTATGTCTGTATTTTTCAGCCCTTTTATTTTAGTTTTTGCTTCGGGTTTGACTCTAAGTAGGTATAATTGTAGTTCTTAGTCTCAGCCATGATACCATTTACTCAGAGGACTTATTTAGCCTTCAAAATTCAGTTTATGACGAAAAAAACTTATTTGATATTGATACCAGGAAATCAAAATTTGACTTACATCCATTCATTTTTCTTTCAGTCTACGGTTTCGCTTTAACTGGAAACAACTGCTTTTTAGTCTTTCGTTCCAACGTCCAAAGAGTCTGAGCTCCAGGACCATACAGGGCTATACTGCTAGTCAAACATGATTGACCAATGTAAGATCAAGCACAAAGGTGCTTTGTTTAATTTCTAAGGTTTATAAATGTAGGTAATGATAAAAAGCAACAAAGGCTGTTAAGACAGCGTGGTCATAAAGCACTGCCCAGGGCCCCCAGTCAGACTTGAGCCAACTTGGTTTTACATCTAGGGATATCTTGTTTAGTTATAGGGAAGTTATAACTGGGTAAATAATTATAAACACCCGTGGAACCAAACATAAGTATTATATATTATCTGGTTGTTGTGTGGTGTTGGAGACACGAGAGAAAGAAATACTGAACAAAATTGTTAGTTTAAGGTCAAATGTCGATCAAATATGAATCAAAATTCGACAGAAGGATAAAATAAAGAATAAGTAAAATGTATACAATCTTTCTCGAATATTTTTAGATGAGTGTAATGCAGATTCAGATAATTTAGTTACAAAATACTAGAGGTGTCTGGTTTTTTTTTTTGAAAGCGAAAGGAAAAACGTTACTATTATGGCCTGAAAAAGGAAAAGGAGACAAAATTTTCGTTGAGGCAGTTTTGACGACCTGTTCGTATGAACTGCATGTCTGATAGTGAGGATGTCACGTGTTTGTGTGTGTCGTGGAGAAAAGTGGTGTCGATTCTCGTTTAAAATGAGTGAATAAATTATAATTGTTATAATTGTTTTATTATAATTATTTTGGGACTATAATTAATTTTTATTTCTTATTTATAGACATGACAGTTCTTATTAAAGGATATCAAAACAAAGGTGTTTATATTAACCAAAACGAGACCAGTCATTTGAAGAGACCGACGTATAATATTGCTAATGCTTTATGTTAGAAATTCAGATATGCATCATTTTATTATTTGACTATTAAGATACGTTGAACTAAAGTAAGAATAAAATTAGTCACCATTGTTATTGATATGGAATGCAAAAGCAGTATCATTGACTTTTGCTATGTTCAACAAATTTACTTTGACAGTTTCAAATTGTAGCTCGTTTTACCATCACAGCTCATTTGCCAAATAAATTCGTTCATGTGTGTAATTTCTTTTCAGTTTGTATTCTAGTCTTTACACAAATATACAAATTATTTATTGAAGTTACAGTGTAACCCTGATACAGTATAACCCTGATATAAGAGAAGCCCGGATATAAGATATATTTTATCTGGTCCCAAATTAGAGACTGTGGTAATGTATATAAAATAGACTAGACTCGGATATAAGAGAAACACGGATATAAGAGAACCCTTTGTCCGGTCCCGATAACTCTCTTATATCAGGGTTACACTGTATAGGAGAGTTGTTGGGGCCGGATAAAAGTTATCTAATATCCGGGTTTTGTCTATTTTATATACATTATCAGTCTCTAATTTGGAACCAGATAAAACCTCTCTTATACCCGGGCTTCTCTTATATCCGGGTTATACTGTATTTTATAGCATCTACATTATGAGCTCATGTTTTTTGCCTTTTATTTTCTTTTTCTCGCTTTCTTATATATATATATGTGTGTGTGTGTGTGTGTGTGTGTGTGTGTGTGAAGGAAATATATTGTCTCGTTCTTATACTTGGTTAAATCCGTTTTCAATGTAGATTTATTCCTGGTTGAAAAGAATTAAATAATACACACCACTTAGGAGAAGAATTGCTTAAAAAATTGCAAGTAGGATCAATTCTTTGTTCCAGTCATTTGGTTATTGATTATTGAATAAATTACAAATCGTTGTAAACACAAGAATCAAAATAAAAACGGTTTATTGATTTTTAGGGTCCCCTCATTCCTTAATTGGTGGCATTACCCCTAAACGTGACCTTGTCAAAATACCAATTCTGTCAATATATTTCATTCAGCCCATGACTTGATTTCCCAAATTTCTTCAACTAGACAAAACAATTTGAACCTACAGACTAAGCTTTCACCAAGACGAACGCTTCCTTTCTTTACATTTATTGTCCAATCATTATGTTCTCTTCTTTTAAGTCAAATGCTTAAACCAATCAACCTGGTTAATGTCTGTAATTTTGAGAGATAAGCAAGGTCATGAATAAGTAGGACATATTTGAAGCTAGACAATTGGTGTATCGCCAGATTTGCTATTATATCGACAAGACTGTGTGCAAGCAAAAGAATTATTGAGGTAATTGCTAACAGTTTTACCTTCTTTTTGGTATTATTTGCTATTTGTCCATTTACATGTAACTTTCTGGAAGTGGAAGTTTATTGTCTGGGTAATAACACTCACCCCTTGTGGTAACAATTCATGTTTTCATTTTCACAGTTAAGAAAAGATCAATCAGTTCATTTGTCAATGGCTATTTCCCACTTAGTATTTCTCAAACTTGCAACTTAATATTTGTAACTGAAGATACAAACTAGGGTGTCACTCAAGTAGATCGAATTTGATTTGCATGAAATGCGAGGTTTTCATTCTGGTATCATGTTCACAATCCTTCCATGTTGATTTCAGAACTTCCTCAAAATGGTTTCTTTTCAAATGTGTATATCTCCTCTTCGAATTCCAAGTTGAATTTCTCGCATTCACTTATGCACAAATACCCTTAGGAAAGGTATTAATCCATCTCTTCCCTCCAGTTATGGGTTAAATAATAGTACAGATTGGGTTCTATAGCCTTGGCTAGCAACCAGTCTACCGCAGAAAGCAATGGCAACCTACTGCGGGATAATCTTCTGCCCAGTCAGTCATGTCTCTTTCGAGACATGATCGCCCAAAGCGATTTAACTGATATCTCCACTGCCTGGCTTAGAGATTGAAGTTATGACTTCTAAGGAAACAAATAAGCTTTTCAAGTGATTTTAGTATATAGATCAACTGTTCTAAAACACTTTTATGCTATTATCCTAAACTTCAGCACCCATTTCTCTGATTATCCCAAATATCCTTCTCTTCTCTGTGCCTTGTCCTTTTAGGACGTAGGCGTTCATGGCTCTCCACGTCTCCCTATCCCTGGTGGCTCTTAGCACGCTTTCTCCTGTTACACCACCCAACCCCCATTCTGTCATCCACCTGCTCAGGCCCTTCAAATATGTTATCCGCTGCTTTCCCCTGTCTCTTTCCCCTCTATCTGGCCTATTAGTATCAGGTTCTCCAAGCCCGCCTTTTCTCATTGCATGTCCCAGGACACGCAAATTCGTGAAGTGTTTCATATTATCCCAAATACTTAACGTATACTTATCTATCCTTCCCAATTCTTTATGAAATAAAGTCACTACATAAAATTTACAGAAGTATTATATTGGAACAATTAGAAGTTAGACCACGAATTAAAAATGACTTATCAATAAGACTAACAAGAAGCAAATACATTAAAAACTTGATTAATATCTTGATTTCTCTACTGACTTATTTGTATTGACTAACGATAGAAAGACATTAATTAAGAATTTAACAACTTCTGGAATAGTAATCATGATTTAATTCATTTTCGCAATCTTTTCTCTTTTTCATTTGTTTCTCAAAAAGACCTACACAATAATGGCTCTCCACAGCTACCTATCCTTTGAACCTTTAAGCAATTTTTGTCGCCTTACTCACCTTTCCAGTCACTGTTATGCTACCTGTTACGTGTGCAACAAAAGAAATAAGTCATAGAAAGGCAATTGAAACGATGGGAAGTTCAACTAAGTTTTATAGTAAAAAAAATATCTTTTATTATAATTTTAGTTTTTTAAATATTAATTTTAATGGATACTTGTATTTGAGTAGACACTCAGTTTTTGTTTGTTTGTTTGTTTGTTTGTTTTTAATAATTGAACAGTATATTTATTTATATCACCGGCCTGAATAATCAAAAAATCTTGTCAAAAAATTTGCATCCTACATCAGGATTTGAACTTGTGTCACCCAAGGGAAATCGTCAAATGAACTGATGTGTCTTAGACCGCTCGACCATAAAAGATCTGCAGTTAGAGAACGCTATAAATAATGTCTTTAGGCACACATTTTCCTGATTTTTCTAGTGGACACAGGTAGAATCCTATCGGAAAACGCATATTTTCCTAACAAGTTTTCTTGATTATTCAGCCCAGTAGATAAAAATAAATATATTAGTTAATTATAAAAAACAGAGTACTCAAATATGAATATCAATTATAAATAATGTTTTAAAAACAAATAAATTAAAAATATGTCAGTTCATTTCGTATAATTTTAGTGATTTATGGTCAATAAGACATAACGGCTTACCAGCAAGAAGTAAGAAATGCTTAAAAATAACTTCAGTCTGGAGTTGTTGAGTTTACGTGGTACAGTTTACATATTATGGTAATAAATGGTCTGCTCTGAAGCAGATTTCTACAACAACTGACTTTGCCAACCAACTCATTTAATACTCAGATGAAGACATTTAATTTCACAGGTCATCTGACCACATCAAGGAGTTCTTTCATCTAAATGACCCAGAATTCGAAGTTTAATTCATAAAAATAGATTATCTTATCATTATTCAGGTTTCTTATGTCATTTTACTATTGAAATAGGTACATTTTAACATAAATTCTATTCGAATAGTTACTTTCTCTCTATTTCTTTTTTTTCATGATTTTTAAAAATGTAAATGCAACATCAATCGTCATCTTCTTTCTTCTTGAATTCTGGTTGTTTATTATTCTTTGTTTTTTTTGTTTTCTCATTCTCTTTTATTCCCAGTCACCCTTGACATCTTAGTGATATTATTGCTTTGCTTGAGATAAAATGATAAAAAAAGGGTTACTTTATATTTTCCTATGCCCGTTTTGCCTTCAGTATATCCTATGATTTAAAAATTTTTCAATGTCTCTTTTCTCACACTGGATATTTTTAATGCTAAAATAGCGACATAAAGCAGCTTCTAGATGAATGTGAATTGTGCTCTATACTTTAGTGCAGTGGTTTTTATTCTTTTTATTCCATTACTCTAAATTAGGTCCAATGCTGTTGATTACCAATAATAATAATAATAATAATAATAACATATGTATATATATATATATATATATATATATATATATATATATACATTATTACGCATCGCTCATTCAGTAAAAATGAATTAGAGCATTCTGGCTATTGGGCGCGTATAATGATAATATATGCGCTAAAAAGTCTGCCTTCTTCCACCGAATGCCCATAGCCCAGAGGTAGAATCACCGACTGACATCAATTCAGTCGGGTTTCAATCCTGGGTTAAAAAGCAATTAAAGTCTAACCATACGGATGAGCTGTGATACAGCGAAACAGATCTGTCTACGGATGACAATATATATATATATATATATATATATATATATATATTAGTCATCCACATACAAGCCAGTTTTGCTGTATCACACTCATCAGTGTGGCTAGACATATCCACCCGCTTCTGGCCGGGATTGAAACTTGACCGAATTTGGTGTCAGTCGGAAGTCGCTACTCCCTAAGTCATCGACGCATGGAATCAGAGAAGGGAAATTTTAACGTGTTGTATATAAGCAGTGTATACACACGCCAGTCACCAAGAGAACTCGATTCATTTCTGAAGAGTCACGCATATAGCAGAAGTGGAAACTGTTTTCAAAATTTTCTTCTCCAGAGAGCTCAATCATAATGAGAGCATAATATATATATATATATATATATATATATATATATATATAAAAATACAGGGTGTCCATAAAGTCCGTGTGCACTTCAAAAATTTATAAATACAAATAAAGTTATAAATTTTTAAAAGTGCACATGAACTTTATGGACATTCTGTATATATAATTAGTTTTTGGTTATAATTAAATTAGGCCAGTACCCAGTTGTATTAAAAAAGTGCTCTATACATTTATATTCTAGAGCTTTTGAATATTTTGCATTTGGAAATGAGTTATTTTCGCAACCTAGATTCCCCACATTTCAGTTTCTTCAGGCAATTTATAATAACTGATTTTCCAACAATTCTCAAACGTACTACAGGGATTTTTACAAACACGTGACTAGAAATTTTTAACAACCGAAAATTTTCAAAATTAGGGAGTAGTTAATTAAGGGTCATAAAAATCTTAAAACATTTTAATTCAGGTTTGTATGATCTTAAGATATATTTATAGGTGTGATTACATCTGGACATTACTTCTGATATTTCATTTAGTATTTGTTTTGTTTTTTATTCTGGAAACAATATTATGGTTAACTTTTCTTCTTGGCACAATCTGCAGATATCACCATCGTTGTAAGGTTTGGCTTTTTTTTTTATTATACTCCATGTTATATTAGAGTCTTTTCTATTTTTTGTCTTAATTTCTACCAAATTGGCAAGCTACTTGTGGAGATTAAAACAAAAGTATGAAAAAAAAACTGATATAATTAATAAAAATTTAATATTTGGCTGTTTAAAAATTCCAGTTACGCGTTTATAAAAATTCCTATGTAACGTTTGAAAATCATTGGAAGATACCTAAAGGTTGAAACCTAGGTTGTGGAAATAATTCATTTCCAACTGAAATATATATATATATATATATATATATATATATATAAATTAAATTAAATTTTTTCAAAGATGTTGAATGACCATTTCGACATGAAATCCCTGAAGGGGATAACACATCACCTCAGCATTAATTAGGATCGGGTTTTGGAATTTACCTTCCTGCTTTTTCCGCTTGGATTAAAGTATTTAAATAAAAAAAAAATATATATATATATATATAGTGATATCTAAAGACCTACTGAAATTAAGTTATTATACTAAGTTCACCAATGTATTTTCTTGTTTATATTTTTTAATGACAGTAACAATTACAACTGGATCACTAATTAAGAAAGATTTTGCAATAAAACTAATGAAAAGAGTTGACATGTATTGTAGAACAGTGACTTTAAAACTTTAAATCTAATGACTGTTCCTTCCTGATTCTCATGTGGTAGACATATTTTTGCTTAGTCTAAGGATGGATTATTTTAGTCTATAATATGTGCTTCTTTTTTCAATTATCTTATTTTCTTGTTTGATTCCATGTCTATTATTTGGATTTGTGTTACTTGCAAAAAATACTAATTTTATGAACACTACTTAAAATTATTTGATAGAGTAAAAATGCAAATATATCTAATTTTAATATTCTTAACTTAATTTTTCTACTTCTATGTGCCATGTTCCTTCAGGACTTAGATGATCATGGCACTCCACAACTTTTTTTCCTTTGTAGCTCTTAGCAATGTTTGTCTTTCTGTTTTCTCTCTAATCTTTGTTTCGGCAGCTAGATGTGGTGTAAAGGCTAACAAGCTTGTCTCCATAGAATTATTACAATTGATTAGTAAGTATGACCTTTTGATCCTGCACCACATCTAAGCTTTGCTTGGAAAATCACCTCTCCCTTAATCTCTGTTCTGACAACAGTTCAAGCAAAATCCTTCTTCTTTCTTTTTGTGTCGTTGATCTTCAGAACTTGCGGGATCATGACTCTCCATAATTTCCTATCCTTTGTTGTGCATAGCAATGTTTGTATTTCTTCTATCTCTTCTGTTAAATTCTTCAATCCCTCTTTCTGTTATTTGAATTTGTTCCATTAAGGTTGATATGTTTTTTCTCTAAAAAATTGAAACATTGACAATTTATTATTGTTTTAGGTTGTTACAAAAATAATTACTGATTTCAGAAACAATTTTATTCTTGAAAAATTAACTGTAGAAGTGTTGAAATTAGTCAAAATACAAGCTTTGCCATCGATCAATGAGATTATTTATTCCTCCTTGATAAAAAGCTATTGGCTATGATGCAACAAAATCTTTAAACGCTGAATCCACCTATGGTTTAGACCTGAAAGATTTTATCATTTAAAAATGTGTCTAAGCACTTAAAAAAGTGATAATCAGTGAGTGAAAGATTAGGAAAATATTGAGGATGTGGTAAACTCTCATAAGCCTGTGAGATTTTGCAATGTCATTCTTGCAACATGTGCATTACCATAGTGCAGAATTAAACCATGCCGATTCACCAATGCGGGTCTCATTTTTTTGCAGGCGTGCATGAATTTTAGCAAGTTGGTTGCAGTCAAACTATGCATTAATGCTCTTATTTGCTTCCAGAAAACTTTAGTAGATAACACCAATTGCAGACCACCAGACAGTCAACCATAATCTTTTGCTGATGCAACTGTGGCTATGTCCCATAGCCAGCATAATTCAGCACCACTGTACTTGTCCTATTGTCAGAATGATCAAACATGCACTCCCATTCTTGTCTTATAGTCAGCATGATTCAAAACCCCTATCCTTGTTCTCTAGTCAGCATGATTCAGAACCCCTGTCCTTGTCTTATAGGCAGCATGATTCAACACCACTATTCCTTGTCCTTATAGTCAGCATGATTCAAAACCCCTATACTTGTTCTCTAGTCAGCATCATTCAGAACCCCTGTCCTTGTCTTATTGGCAGCATGATTCAACACCACTATCCTTGTTCTCTAGTCAGCATGATTCAAAACCCCTATCCTTGTTCTCTTGTCAGCATGATTCAGAATCCCTGTCCTTGTCTTATAGGCAGCATGATCCAATACCTCCTGTCCTTGTCTTATTGTCAGCATAATTCAAAACCTTTGCCCTTGTTTTATTGTCAGGTATCATACTTTTATATAATTTTAAATTCATTTGTTGAATATTCTTTGTCTCCTTGTATTAAATTTCTTGTTATACTCAGCCCATCTCAAATCCCTTTGAGATCAGTCTCTAGCAAGTCAGTCTTTGCTGGGAACATTTGTCTGTACAGGCTACACCTGATCATTGGAGTTTAATCCTATTTGATTTAGGTGAGCCTTTTGTCTTTGTTATTTGTTATCTATGTTTCTATGTCACTCTTGTTCCTCTTGTTAGAAAAGAAATTGTAAAGTCATAATATTTTGAGGTCAGAGTGGATGGTTTGTTGTTAGTTCCCTCTGCCTTTTGGCAAGCTGATATTGTCCTTTTTCTTAGTCTCTTTTGGTTGATTCTTATATCAATGCCTAGGCCCAGTGACAGCCCTTGGATTCTGGCACTCAGTTTTATTTCTTTTTGTAGGCACTATATTTCTGTTTCCAATGAATGAAAAAAGTATGTTGAATTTTTACCATTCTTATAAACCAAAATAAAGCTTTACTTAATTTATTAATCCTATTTTCTCTAGTTTTTCTTATTACAAACGTTGCAAAGTCTCTCCTGACTAAAAATTAATTTAAATAATGTTTTGCTGTGCTTAATTTTTAGCAGGATATTCTTCCAAAGACATTTTTCTTTGCTTCTGTTTTTGCACTAAAAAACTTATTTAAAAATTCTATTATTTGTTACATAAATTTAATTCAATATTTTCTCTGTGATATTGTTATTCATAACAACAAATTTATTAATGATAAAAAAAATTTATGGGCAATTTTTTTTTTCTTAAAGCTATGTAAAAAAGGATGTTGACATTTAGTCTAGTTTACCATTAAAAAAAAACATAAACCAGGAGAAAGTGGGACTACAAAGTTAATGAAAAATCATTTATTAATAATGTTGTTATGTAAAGTTAATGTCATAAGTAAATCCAATAAATTTAATTTGATAATTTTTAAATATTAACTCTTACCTTTCTGCTAAACCAGACATTTTTAATAGTTAATTTTTTCTTCTACATTTCTTATTCTGTAATACTAAACAAGTAAACGAAATAAATCAGCATGTCAGTCATTAAATTGAAATAAAATTTTATTTTAAGCTAATTTTGTTTCATCTCATATTTTCATTCCAGATGTCAAAGTTCTTATATGGTTTTTGTTTCATTAAAACTGTTTTAATGTGGATAATTAATTCAAAGATTAAAATACATATAACATTTTGTACCCCCTTGTTAATGAGATGGGAATTGATGGATGGAGAGTTTCACCAAAGTATATAATAATTGTAATATTGCATTATACCAAGATAAAGTGGATTAAATCTTTTAAATTAATTATGCCCTTAATATCTACTTTTTTCTTTGAATTTCTTAAACTCAGTGCAGCTGCAAACTACCCCAAACCCAGAACTGAAACTAAAAATCATTCACTGCCTGTAGAATAGTGAGATTTGAGATAAGCCTCCAGTTTTGTGCTATGACTTCTTGGCCTTAAATATAGGACACCATAGTTCACTGTAAAGAAAGGGTTTAATGCAGGAGTCTTTTGTTGCTGATCATTCGAAATACTTAGCCTGTCCATGAAATGCAGTGTTTGATGATGGTGACTTCATTGCTGTTGGTGTAGGTTTTTTCAAAGCCTGGATACTGAGATAATTGTTATAACTATTTCAGGTTGGATTTGTTATGACTTCTGTTTTTGCCGCTTGAATATTATACTTTGACAATTGTCTTTTTCATTAAATTTTTCATGGGTTATATTGCCATTTTTTTAGTGTCTGTTTCAGTTGATACTAGGATGTGCATTGTGGTACAGTGGATATTGGCTCAGAAAATGAAATCGAGAGAGCCGAGTTCAAATTCCAGTTGCATTCCTTGCATTCACTTATATGCAAATACACATGGGAAAGGTATTAATCTGTCTCTTCCCTCCAGTTATGGGTTCAAATAATAGGACAGATTAGGTTCTATAGCGTTGGCTGGCAACCATTCTATCGCAGAAAGCAATGGCAACCTACTACTGGATAATCTTCTGCCCAGTCAGTCATGTCTTTTTTGACACATGATCGTCCAAAGTGTGTATCATGTATGGAACTTAACTGACTGACTCAGTTGATACTTGTTGGGGCGTTCTCCACCTTTGTTCTACTAATGGACTATTCCAATCACTACATAAAGTGGAAGTGGAAAGACCTCAAGGAGAGAAATCGAGTAACCAGTCTCGATAACAAGTCAGTCGAGTATTTCCGGTAGTGAACCAGAAGTGCACTATTATCAGACTGTACGTCTTACGACGATACGTGTTACTAAACCCTTGTTCCTGTATACTACTAACAACTCTGTTGTAAATACTATTTTTCCGGTAATATATCCATTTACTATATTTCCGTTGTTTGTAATTATTTACTCACTAATTTCTGTTACACACAACATGACAATACTAAGTGTGACTAAGTGGCAGATACAGGGTGTGCAGCCGGTGCTGAGTAAAAATAGTATAAAGGAGTCTGTTTCTGTTCATGTGGAGTATATAGCTTGTGTATTGAAGATATAGTGTATGACGATAGTGGCTTCAATGTTATTTGTTTGAGCTTGTCAGTTTTGACAGAGGCTCTCATACAATACAAAGTATAACTACTTTTATGCAGTTTTAATTCCATTAAGGTTTTTCTGAATGAAATATTTGAAATATGAAATTTGATATAAAAAGTAATTTCAGATAATCATGACTTAAATATTTAAATAGAGATATATTTTTTTCTGATACTGTAAAGTATGTTAAGTCATATGATACTGTAAATAGTTCTGTTAGCAAATCAAAAATAGCAATTCTTAAAGATATGTTGCCCACTTATAATTTGTGTGTGTGTCTTCCCGTTGATTTTCTCTGACCTCAAAAAGTGTAATAATAATTGAGAAAAGTTTCTAAAATGGCTTATTCATAATATGAGGTCAGTAAACAAAAATTGGCCTTTAAAAACATAAATAGATGAATAGACAATTTAGATTGATTTAAATTATTTGATTTGAATTGCTTTCAATGTTTATGAAGATTCACCCAGGGAAAAACATTTATCCCAGTTTCATAACAGAGTATCTGCTTTTTCTTTACTTATTTTCTTAGTTTACCGTTTATTTTTTATTTCTTCTCCAATCAAGCAAACGAATCAGAAAATTGAAGACAAAAGGATAAGAATCCCGCAAGATTCCACATTTCTCTCAAAGAAATTCCCTGTGAGACGGACATCAACGGAATTCCTAGCCTCTGCAGAATTATTCCGGGCCTCAATAGAGAATTTATCTCCGTAATAACAAAAAACCGTAAAGATGGCAGTATCCCAAATGAACAGAAGTTGGAGTGTTGGCCATTTTGATGAATGTAATAAAAGAAGGCTTGATTTGTAAGGAGATTTTTACAAAAATGAAAGATTCTGATAGCAATGTACAAAAGAATAAAAACAAACAAAACTAGCAAGGAAGGAAGATGACAACAAATACAACAAAAAGAAAAAGAGACAAAGAAAAGAAAAGAATATTGAAAAAAAATCATATCAAAGCAAATATTAAGAAAGTGTATTGACTAAAATCTTCCGTTGTCTGCGAGTGTGTGTGTTCGTGCAAATAGAGAGACCGATACAAGCAGAGATATGGGCAAGAGAGAGCATTTATTTATACAAAATGATGTCTTTTATAGCACTGATTGGCATGTGTATAAAAAATAGCCATCGCACACTGACAATAGATGAGATGTTTTAAAAAAAATGAGTTTTTTAATGCTCTTTTTAGTTAAAATGTTAGGCACTTCCTTTAAGCAGATATAAAAAAGACATATAAATAGGTCTGCTAGTATATCTATCTATCTATCTATCTATCTATATATATATATATATATATATATATATTAAGACCTAACTCAATGTAATATATCTCGCTAGCTAGTTGTTAATACCTACATCAATATATTCATATCTATCTATCTATCTATCTATCTATCTATCTACTCTCAGTCAGCTTTTATCTATCTATCTATCTATCTATCTATCTATCTATCTATCTATCTATCTATCTATCTATTAAGACCTAACTCAATGTAATATATCTAGCTAGCTGGTTGTTAATACCTACATCAATATATTCATATCTATCTATCTATCTATCTATCTATCTATCTATCTATCTATCTATCTACTCTCAGTCAGCTTTTATCTATCTATCTATCTATCTATCTACTCTCAGTCAGCTTTTATCTATCTATCTATCTATCTATCTATCTATCTATCTATCTATCTATCTATCTGTGATAATTATTATATTATAATAATAATGACATACTGCAACTTGAGAGCTATAAAGTAGCAGTATGTCATTATTATTACAACAATAATAATTACCATATATTTATGATCTACTTTTGTATTGAGCCCTTTTTAAAGTAAATATCTGACTGTAGAATATATTTCCAGTAGTAACTATTATTCATTTATTATCTATTTATCCATTTATCTATGTATTTCTCTGTCTGTCTGTCTGTCTGTCTGTCTGTCTGTCTGTCTGTCTGTCTCTTTGTTAAGATCTATCTCAATGTAATCTATCTGTCTAGTTGTTAATACCTATATCTATCTATCTATCTATCTATCTATCTATCTATCTATCTATCTATCTATCTATCTATCTATCCAAATACACATAGTTGTGCAGCTCAGAATGAAAACTTGAAGAGCTGAGTTCCAGTTTCAGTTGAGTTCAATACATTTACTTACATATACCTTAGGAAAGCTATAATTCAATATCCTCACTCCAGATATGGATTAAATAGCAGAACTTGAATTTAGGAAAATCCTTGTTAAGAATCACAGGTAAATTAATGACAGATTGTCAAAGATTTCATTAGACTAAAGTAATGCTTTTACTGATGTAATTTTATTTGCATATGAAGAGGAGGGGAATTATGAAGAAAACAATATTACTTATAATTATGCATAGATATAAAATGGTGAAAATGTTTGAATGCTGATATTTGAAAATTATTTTTTTTAATAGATGCAACTGGTTATATAGTCTGTCCTATTCTGTTCAGTTTCCTTTATGCTTTCATTTTTGTTTTATCATATTTATTAAGTATCCCACATAATGATATCAATTTTTAGCAATTATTACAGTTGCATATATATATATATATATATATATATGTGTGTGTGTGTGTGTGTGTGTATATATATATATATATATATATATATATATTATAGCTCTCATTACATATAAATTATGCTCTCATTATATATATATATACATATATATATATAATGACAGCAGAATTTATATGTAATGAGAGCATAATATATATATATATATATATATATATATATATATATATATATATATATATATATATATATATATATATATATATATATATATATATATATATATATATATGCTCTCATTACAATTGAGCTCTCTAGAGGGGAAAATTTTAAAAACAGTTATTACTTCTGCGATTTACACATTACTCTTCAGTAATGAATTGAGTTCTCCCGGTGACTGGTGTATATATAGACTGCATATGCTAAAATTTCCTCTTCTCTCAACCATGTGCTGTTAGCTAAGGGAGTAGGCACTTCGACTGACACCATTTAAAATTTTTAAATTTTAAAATTCTGTATATTATGGATTGCATTTTACATTGAGTTTGTTTCTTTTAATTTGTGTGTAATTTTTGTGAAATAATGAGAATTAAGTATGTGTCCATGTGTGTATGCATCAATGTATTGGTATCCATATGTGTATGTTTATGTATGAATGTGTGAGTGCAAGTGGGTGTGTGTGTGAGTGTTTAGGGATTAGCTAATGATGCCAGTATAAAACTCGGAAGTTACTAACCAGAAGTCATAAGAACATAAAACTACCATACATAAGTAAAATATAAATATAAATATATAAACACCAAATTATGACAAAAAACAGAAAATAATATAACAACCACCAAATCCTCCACTAACACAATTATACACAAAAACAGCTCAGCTATGACCTAAAAATGAAATTATTTAAGTGGTCACATAAATAAGAAAATAACATAATAAGAAAAAGCCAAGCCAACACAAGAGGGCAACACAATAAAAAAGTCAACCTAAGTGACAAGAACAAAACCAACTAAAAAGCAATTATTGGATACCTATTCAAAAAAAGGCAATTAAGCAGACATTCATTTATCCACAGATTAAAAAGTAATAAATTGAAATTGAACACCTGCAAAAAAAAAAATAAAATCAATAAACTGAAAATAGGACGACTCCTACCAAAAAATATTGAATTACACACATTCAATATACAGTGGGCTATGATAAGTTTTTAGTCACCCTCAATTGTGGCAATTTTGGCCTGTGTAATATTTTTTTTCAGACAATACCATGTTAGTATCAAACTACTCTCATCTATGAATGATAGTTGACTTATATTTTGCAATGAAAGTTCATAGAAGTAGGGAAATTGGTGCATTTCAATGAGGGAAAATAATAGGCCAGCATCTGTGTGGCAAATCCAAAAGAGAAATTGCTAGATTTTTCCAGGTTAATCTTCAAATGCTTAATAATATTGTCAAGAAACTTAATGAAGAAGGCTATTGTCATGTGGAACACTATTCAGGAAGACCAATCATTGGCTTTGAGCAAATGAAAAGGATGCTGAAGAGGCAGTCATTAGAAACTGTCATCAGAGCATCAAAGATGTTGCCAACAGCATGGAAATGTCCCTATAGGTGGTAAGAAAGACTCCGAAAAAGCTAGGCTCTTAAAGAAAAGTTGTAAGAAAAAAGCCCTTGATTTCAGATGGTAACAAGAACAGGTGTATGGATTTGGTCAGAAAATTTGAGAGCAAAGATTATGAATTTTGGCAGTCTGTAACTAGATAACATGAAAGTAACTTCTGCCAATATTTGAATTTGAGACAGGTTTGGAGAATCAAAATGAGACTTGGGAAACTGGTGACCATGCAACATGAAGGGACTGGAGTAATGGTCCAAAATATTGTCCAATATTATAGAAAGGATTTTTTTTTTTTTTAATCATTTCACCCCGAGCAAGGCGGAAACGCTACTAATGTGCAGGGGGCTACATAAATATAAAAAGATTAATTAGAAACGAGTGAGGAGTACAAGCTAGTTAGAAAGGAACAATAGAAAGCTGAGAAAGCAGGTGCGATGACAGATACATAGGTGGAGAGAAAGGGAAGGTTATACAGGGGAGGGGAGAGAGCTCGAGGCCAGTGGTTAGTAGATGAGTATTAACTTTGCATTTAAATTTCTGGAGGTTGTAGCCGTCAGGAAAGCAAGAATACGAGAGTGAGTCCCACAGTCGGGAAGTGCGAGAGAGGAAGCTTCAGGAGTAGAATTGTCGTCTGCATTTGGCTAACCTGACTGTGAATGGGTGGGACCCAGTTGCCAGTCTGGTTGCACGGGTAAACACCTGTTGAGGAGGCATTAGTGACTTAAGCTCATCCGAGCAGAAGCCATGAAAGTATTTATAGAAGAGACAGAGGGAGGCCACATTTCAACGATGGGAAAGTGGCTACAGTCGAGTCGCCAGATCAGTACCTATCACATTACAGACTCTCCTTTGGAGCTTGTCAAGAACACTGAGGAGAACGGCAGGGGCACCTGACCATAAATGGCAGCAGTACTTATTTGAAACCAATCAAATTGACAAAAATGTGTACCTTTTTAAGAAGATGGAGTGCCATGTCATACAAGCAATGAAGCAAAGGCTTGGAAGAAATCACAAGAAATCAAGTCACTGCCATGGATCACTGCCCAAAGTCCTGACATGAATCCAATAGAGCACATTTGGGAGCACCGTGAACAAAAACTTCAAAAGCATGCAACCAAAATTAGGTCAGTGGCAACCCTTAAAGAGACATTGCTAAAAGAGTGGCAAAACAGGAATCAGACGATTGTTGATAACTTGAACAAATCCATGAAAAGTCGAATACAAACACTGAAACTATCAAATGGAGAACCTACTTCATACTAGTTTCAAATACTGCTTATGTTGAGTTGGGATTACATAATTACATTTTGAAATTAGATGTAGTATATTTCTCCTGGTTAAAACTTTTCTTAGGCCACTGTAAAGTAATTATGAGGACACTCATTCCCACATACATTAAAAAGCAATAAAAAGAAATCAAAAACCTGCACAATAAAAAGAAAATAAACCAACTGTAAGTAAGACTACTCCCACAACAAAATATCAAATATATATATATATATATTTATATATATATGTAAATATACTAGTAAAATACTGGCTGGTTAGACCAACAGTTGGTAGATCAAAAAAGTACTCAATGCAGAATCAAAACAAATGAACTGAATATGCAGAGCTAAAAATATGTCAAAGAAATGAATATGTCTCCTAGGTTTTGACTACACTGGTCTCTTCATATATATATCATGCTATTATATAAATATATAATCCTACAATTTATGAATTTATGCACAGTAGTGTAGAGTGTTGGCAAGGTCTCATTATTTTACATGGCTATATATATGTTAACAGTTTCCTCTTTTTCACTTCTTCTTAGTGGAACTCTCTTTTGGCTTCTTGCTACTCAGTCAACTTTGCCTTTAAAAATTGAAATGAAATTTCAATCATTGTTTTCTGTTTTCTTAATAATAATCTGCTTCCTTAATAATAATATATATATATATATATATATTTTACATGGCTATATATAACCGTCAGTTCTATGTTAACAGTTTCCTCTTTTTCGCTTCTTCTTAGTGGAACTCTCTTTTGGCTTCTTGCTGCTCAGTCAACTTTGCCTTTTAAAAATTGAAATGAAATTTCAATCATTGTTTTCTGTTTTCTTAAAACCTGTTCTTTTATTGTTCTCTTTCCTTAATAATTTATATATATATATATATATATATATATATACGGATCACGTATATATATATACGGATCACGGATCATATATATATATATATATATATATATATATATATACGGATCGTCAGGCCTTTGCCCTGACGATCCGTAGTGTGAAACCGTGGTAGGTTTTGGCTCACTTTAGATTTTTGTGTGTCTTTGCTCTACTTTTGTATATCTTCTTTCGTACTTTGTATCGAGCACTTTTTCTTGTGGTTGGTTCCGCTTGGGTTTTTTTTTCTTTACTGCGGAGTATTGAATGTTTTGTTCTTGTTCCGCGGATTTCTTTTTTTTCTCCCCATTTATCCAATGCCTTAGTGCACCGGATTGTAACGGAATTAGGTTCTGTTTGTTAGTGGTTTTTTTGAAGGTTTATTTTAGTATAAATTTACGGCCTACATACTTACAGAGTCTATTTAGTTATTATTTATATATATATATATATATGTATATATATATATATATATATATATATAATAGAAATATAGTTTTAAGATATGCTGTATTTATGGGTAAATGTTTTCTGGGTAAATGTGTTCAGTATCAGGGATGGAGCATATGGAAATATAAAATCAATACTAAGGTCAACACTGAGTGCCAACAGTCTGTTTCAATCTTGAACACAATCTTATATCTTTATATATATAAATAAATATATTCACCTGAAGATCATGATAGTCTGAAACTTAAGTAATTACTTGAGCTGTACCTTCCTCAGGATTTGCAATTTTTGCTCTCTCAGGATAGCCTAGTCATTGAGCACATTGATAGCCTAAGTAAGTGTTTATCTTTAGGCCATTTTTTCTTTCTTAGTTTGGGATGTTTTTCTTGTCTAAGGTTTTAGTTCTTTTGGCAGGTAGTCTGCTGGTCACACCTACATTTTTAGACTTTGGGATATATATATATATATATATATATGGGCAGGTGATTGATTTATGACAAAAACACAGTCTTGTACAGAGCATTGAAATTCATACACTATATTAGTCATGGCTAGTTTAGATCTGATTGAGATATTTTGATTAGAAACAACAGGGTTTACAGTCTTCATTTTCTATAACATATCATAAATTTTATGTGTTTTTGAGAGAGTGCAGCAGAAATATGGTGTTTGATAAATTTTTTGTATCGCAAATTTGTCCTGTTTATAATTATTGTGCATTTGGTTGCAGTAGAATATGTTGATACTTTTTGTGTGTTATTTTTAATACTGGTGTTGTGCATCTTTTACAAGAATAATTTTATTTGTTTATCAATGATATAGCTTGGAAAATTATTGTAGACTAATTTTTGGCTTAAGTGTTTTAGTTCATTCAAAAATATTCTTTGAGAGGAAGAATTTTGATATGCTCTATTTAAGAAGTTTGTTATTATTGCTATTTTATAACTTTCTGGGTATTGGCTAATTATAGTTAAGAAGATAAGAGTTCTTACTGATGAGTTTTTAAACAGATAAGTGATAAATTCTTTGGTTTTGAGCTCTATATTAACTCAACATTGAATGGCAACAACCTGTTTCATACTTGAAACTCATTTATATATATATATATATATATATATATATATATATATCTGGTAGAAATAGGATTCTACAGAAGGATAATAAAAACACCATGGACCAAATATTAGTCCAACAATGAAGTTCTAGAGACAATGAAAACACTTATACTTAATACAGTATTTACATTATTCGGACTATTGCCCTCATCTTTGTTGCCATTTGTACCAGGTTTCACTCTGGCTTTCTTTAGGTTCTAGGAATTTCGAACCAAACCCTTCATTACAATCACTGGGGTATATCATTCTCATACCTTGTGGCTTAAAATTTCACCTGAAGAAGGCCAGAGTGTATAATGGCCGAAATGTTGTTTTACAAATGGCAACAAAAAATAAGAACAATAGTCCGAATAATGTAAATACTGCAAATACTACCTCATCTCAGAAATATAGACAAATACTTCCACTTAATATAAAAAAAACAGTTGAAATTTCTAGCACACATAATGAAGAAAGAGGGCTTAGAAAATTTGATACACACAGGGCAAATCTAAGGAAAGAGGGACAGAGGAAAAGAATGCATAATCTAACTAGCAAGCTTGAGTGAATGGATGGTAGAGCAGGGATTTTAGAGAGATGACAAAAAGATAAAATTTATTGAGAGCTACACATGACAGGAAGTTGTGGAGAGCCTTAATCGCCAACGTCATGAAAGCAGGTTGCCACATAGAAGCATATATGTGTGTGCGTTTGTGTGTAAGCATGTGTGGTGGATATATATATATATATATATATATATATATATATATATATATATAAATATGCATATGTATAAATATGCATATATATATATATATATATGCATATTTATACATACAGGTATGAATGCATGGAACTGTATGGCCAACATTTTTGCGTGTCTCTGTACATGTGTGCTGATGTGCAATACGTTTGGTAAAATCAACCAGAAGAATCAAACAATAGACTTTGCTGCGCTACGTCGAAAGCTCTAAATCTCAATGTGTAATAAAATACTCATATAAAATTTATTTTACTGGTTAAGCTTTTTAATAATTTTTTTTAAAATTTCTATTTTGAGATCTCAGCTCAGCCCTGAAATCATGCAACAGTAAATTTACGTTAAGAATAATATTAAAAAAATAGAAACAGGAAAAACTAGACTAAAACTTTAAAAAATTCAAGTAAGTTTAAAAAATATATATATTGAATATATATTAGCTTGCTATGGTATTCTTCCATCAAAATTGATTCCAGTCAACCAAGAGCAGATAATATGTAGATTCTGTTTCCCTTTATGATAGCAATACATGGATGGCTTTTAAAAATCATAAAAACCAAAAAAATTATCCCAAAATGCATTTACCTTTTATTTTTAAAGTTTCAATCTTTTTTTAACTGATGCCTGCAACCCACCCTTAATGTAAAATTTTGCAATGGAAGAGTTTTACTATCATGGAAATCGAAACTGCTTAGTTACAGATTAAATTTCACGACTCAAATCAAGATGGTTGACTTGAGAAGATATAGAGATGTTAAAATCTTAAGAATGATCAGAATAACAAAATTTCAGGAAAGCTATGAAATTTTCTGAGATGCACCATTTCCATATGTCTGCTGAAATGGTGGCATTTTGTGGAGTCATGAAATTTCAAGTTAGTCATAAAAGTTTACGTGGTTACTGAATTATGTATTAGTTCATTTGTATCTCTCTCAATATATGTGTATGAGAGTATATATATATATATATATATAGGGTATTTATATCTATTATAAAGTAAATTTTAATTCACCACTGCTGTGGATAGGTATTGAACTCACAACTATTTTGGGTCAAGTCACATTTTGAATTACTTCAAACAATGCTTTTATCTACTGGGCCATGTGTGACCTTGGCATTTTATCCTATGGTATCCTCAGCATCTTTCTGTAGAACCATATTTTTGTTGTGAGGAGTTCTCCCAGCATTTACTTCCATATAGTATTCTTAAATACAAAAGGTCCACAGTGCATGTTTTTTGTTCTTCATTATGGCAGCAAATACTGAACAATCTCATCAAAGATGAAAGACAGACTTGAAGCAATGAAAATGTAGTTCTACAGAAGGATGCTGAGGATACCATGGACAACCATTAGAGGTTTTGGAGTGGATGGAAACAAAAAGGAAACTTATACTTAACATCAGGAAAAGCCAGCTGAAAATTTTGGGACATGTAATGAGGAAGGAGGACTTGGAGAATCTGATACTCATAGGACAGAGGAAAAAGAGACAGGGGAAAGCAACATGTAACATACTTGATGAGCTTGAGCAAATGAATGTCAGAGCAGGTTTTGGAAGGAGTAGCAAGAGAAAATGTGTTAAGAGCTACAAGGGATAGGGTGATGCGGAAAGCCATGACGGCCTACATCCTGAAGAGACACAAAACTTAGAAGGAGAAGATATCATTTTTGCAATTGTTACCATTATCTTCAATTCCAACTATATGACTAACAAATATGTCTTTGTATCTTAATAAAGTTATGTTAATAAATATGAATTTGTATAACAAATATTATTCCATCCAAATATATATGAAGTTCTCTTAAGTTAGTTAAGTATGAGAGACTGGTCAATTTTACTTTTATTATTTTCACATACTTTCTCACAGCCAGAACTTGGTGTTTTTCCCCCCTTTGGGCAGATTCAAGGGTAGCAATGCTTCAAGAATTAAAACAAAAAATATTACCAAAACTGATTGCATCAGTTAAACACAAAATTTTGTTTTTCTGCCTCAAAGACTTTGAGAAAATATCCTCACACTCTCAGTGATTCTGGTAAGAATAGCCACAGGTGGTATGGCATTACTCTCTTGAACAAGTCTTTGGCTAAATGAAGCAATATAGAATTCAGCGCCTACAAATATATCTACCGAACTGGACATGAGTAGTTTATGAAGCATGTAAAGAGTGTCCCAAAGTTATTTATTTTTTGTTTTTATTTATTTTAAATTTATTTTTGTTAGATAAATGCTCGAAGAATTTTCTGAGAAAGAAGTCTAATGAACCAAAAGTCAGTCAACAAATATAGAAGCCCTTCAAGGAATTTTAAAATTAGAAGAATACACACGCACACAGATATATATATATATATATATATATATATATATATATAATATTTTTTCAACCCATGCAAGGCAGTAAAGCCACTAAGACACAACTGGTTACTGAGTGTGAAAGAATAAGAAAAAGAGAAACATTATTAAAGAGCAAGAACAATAGAAAAGGAATCAAGAAAACAGTAGATAATGATTGACACTGCATTTGAATTTTTGATGATCAAATTTGGTTGGAAAACAAGTAGCCAGAAGAATGTTCCATAGGTGAGAAATGTGAGAAAACAAACTTTTAACATAAAAATTTTCACTTACATCAAGCCAATTCAACTTTAAACAGATGCAACCTTGCTGCTAATCTAGTCAGTCAGTTAAGTGCAATACATGAAACACGCTTGGGCGATCATATCTCTTCCAAGACATGATTATCCCGCAGTAGGTTGCCATTGCTCCTTGCGGTAAATTGGTTGCCAGCCAATCTGTCCTGCTATTTAATCCATAACTGGAGGGAAGAGGGAATTCCAGTTGAATTCATTGCATTCACTTACGAGCAAATACCCTTGGGAAAGGTATTAATCCGTCTCTTCCTTCCAGTTATGGGTTAAATAACAGGACAGATTGTGTTCTATAGCCTTGGCTGGCAACCAGTCTACCACAGAAAGGAATGGCAACCTACTGTGGGATAATCTTCTGCCCAGTCAGTCATGTCTCTTTCGAGACATGATCGCCCAAGAGTGTTTCATGTATGGCACTGAACTGACTAACTGATCTATAACACAGTTTAGTAGACCAAACGAGGCTTGATACTTCATGCCTTGTGCCACATCTAACCTAGTCTTAATAAACTCTTAGTAGACTGGATGGTCAAATGGGATGAGGTAATTCAAAGGGGAAGATCATGTTGCGCCATTCTTATAATTAGAAAATATCTGCTTTGAAAAATAACATTAATAAGTCATTTTGTGTAACAATAATTTGTTTTTTAACATAATGTTCTTTCTTGACCTTGACCCAGCTAACATGCCTGTTTTGTACTTGTAAAAGCATCTATTCTTTAAGAATAGGTATTACTATGGGTTGTCAAAAGGTTTGTCTCTATATGTGCCTGTTCAAATGTTTAATGCATATATTTGCATGCATATTTTACTTGGTTTTCTGTCCATTTCATTTACTTAGGTCCAAGGAAGAGTGTTGACCTCTCGAAATGATCAAGTACTTTGTTCACTGCTTAAACAAGCTTCCACCAATACCAAACATCATTCGTACATCCTCTGTCATTTCAGACAACTTGCCTTCATCAGCCATGGCTCATTTCCAATTTCCGATATTTAACTGACATATGAAGAACCACTTTTAAGAGATTTGGTCTTTTTATTTATTTATCTATTTGTTCTACTGATCGTTTTTTCCTTTCCAAGTAAATCTTTCTTTATTTTTTAAATGGCTCCTCTTTCATTATTTCTTCTCCAATCAGATTCCATTATTTTTCATGATCCCTGCTGTTTCTTCTTTCTTTTTTTTTAATCTCATGGAAGTCCACAAATATGCATACGATATATGGTTCATACTTATGTATGTAAATATGTACAAATGACATATGCTTCCTTCAGACAAACAAAAAGAGACATATGTATCAGTTTATTAGATGTCTTCCTATTAATATATTCAACCTTTTGTGCTATTTGCCACACAGCAAGTGTCTTTTTGTTTGTATCAGTTGTCTCCCCTGAAAGATGTCGCCACCAGTGTCTGGTGGTAATCTATCACTGGAACTCATGATACATGATCTATCACTATTCGGACTCTGATTGCTGACGTCACTAACAGCAACCATACACCAAGTATCGCTCAAGTGAAACTTAGTAAAGAACTGAGATCAAACCTTCTGACTTGATACTTTTATTGTCCCTTTATATCATTGTCCTGTTCAATGGAGAACTTAATAAACTCAGCTGAAATACAATATTACTCAATAACGTAAATTATTCATGGGATAAAGAAGAATATCCTGACTGTTTTGTTCATCCATATTGAGTGGGGTCTTATAAAAGATAAGGGTCAGTACACACAGCACTGAGGGAATTCATCATATACATTGAACAATTCTCTCATGGATAAATGAAAATAAATGCAATAACGAAGCATGTACACAACAAATAAATGCAGTTTTCTTTATGCAGTTCAGCCATATATAAAAAAACAAAAGTATATATATATATATGTGTGTGTGTGTGTGAATAAAGACAAAAGAAAAACTCATCTTTACCTTTTGTTTTTTTGCAGTTATATTTTTAGATATATTTGAATTTTTGTATACACACACACAGTTTGTCTGATGTTATTATGCAAATCACATAATTCTCAATAACTCTAATTTACTTTTAACCATTTTTGTCAAATTTTAAACAATTTATTTAGACATCAAAACAAATCTTGAGTTAAATTTTTGGGTAGTTTCAACATATTTACACTATTTACATTGTTTGGAATAGTGTCCTTTGTTGTCATATTCAAAGCATTTCAGCCATTATACACACTGGCCTTTTTCAGATTATATATATTATTATTTTGAACCAAACCTATTATTTAATTCACTGGGATAGATTGTTCTCATTCCACATGCAATGCCTTTACTGGATATCACCAGTTCAGTTATTTCCTTTTAGTAAGCCAAGTTTTGTTTATTTCTGCTGTGGCCAGGTATTGAACACACAACTCTTTGGGTCAAATTGCAAGATTACTTCAACCAACGCTTCTATGCAATATACCATTTGTCTTTGGGGACAAATGGCGTATGTCATCTGAAGAAGGCAGTAGCGTACAACACCCGAAACGGACTTCTGCCGCTTGACATTGTCCTCAGTGTCCACTTTTATATTTATATTTACATACGCTCTATTTCTTATATTGAACACACACACATATATATAAATAAATATATATATGTGTGTGTGTGTGTTATTAAAAATTGCCAAAAAAAATGTACATTTAAAAAGTTATTAAAAATTGCCTGAAGACACCACTCATGGTAGAAACCAAGGTAGTGAAATAACTTGTTTAAAAATGAAATATATATATAAAGACCTTACATAAAACCTAAACTGAGGTGTTGCAATATCCTACCAAATTCAAATATCCCAATCTAATTAAAATCGATAATTTTATTTATTTCTTCTTCAAAAAGATTCCTCTTTATAACTTTCTCATCTTTCTTGTCATATTCACAGCATCTCGGCTGTTTCTCTCTCTCCGGTCTTCTTTAAATGATATACATTAGAATTTGGAACCAAACACTTTATTTAGTCCACTGCTGCAGATTGTTCTCATTCCAAATGCCATGCCTTTTCTTGATATTTCAGTTTCAGTTACTTTCCTTTTAGAAACTCAACTCTCCATATGTATGTTCATTTTTGCTGTGGTCAGATACTGAACTCACAACTCTTTGGGTCAAGTCAATGGATTACTTCAACCAATGCTTTTATCAACTGGGTCATCTGTCCTTGGTTAAATCCAGTGACTATTTTTCCAGCATCTTTATCAATAGATTAAAATGGCTTTTTAACTAAAGGGATGGTAGATTGATTTTACTTTGTAGCTAGGCCTGTGGTTCCCAAATTTTTTTCTCTGGGCTGACTTTATATAATGAAAATTCACTTGCGTGTCATCAAATTTTATGAGATAAAAAGCACATTTAAAAATGAAAAAAAAAAAACAGAGAGAGGATTAAAAGATGATAAACGTTCAGATTCAGAATATTATCATTGATAACTCTCTTCTCCAATTTGCAGACCCTAGTTTCTATATTCTTAATTGATACAATGCAAAAATATCACAGTGATAAAATCAGTCACTAATTATTTACAACTATTTATACTGGGAATTCAAACATGTGATTAAATAATCCATAATAATATTTGAAACTTTAAAATCGTATTTATTTGTAGCATATTAATTTTTTGAAACGGTTACTAAATCTTTGATTGTCTTTAAATAACTCGACTTCACCTGTTATGCTCTTCTCCTGCATATATGAGGCACATTGCACCATTTGGGAACAATTGAGCTAGGCTGAGGCACCTTTTCTGGGTTGATTGCAATGAATCAATCTTTTTTTTATCGGTTGATTTCCAGATAAGAGCCTCATTTGAGTACTTGTTGAATAAGTGAAGGGTATTTATCTTTTTGAGGGGAGTAAGAATAAAGCAATATTTGGTCATGCTTATTTTTTAGGCTGATTTATGAATTCAGAAACATTTGGATTTGGATATAAATTATGTGAAACTTGAATACTCAATTTTTTTTGTTCTGTAGTGAGCCCTGGTAAAAACTAAATAAAATAAAATATAAAAATTAAATATATAAACAAAATAAAAGAATTCAAATTAAAATAAAGCATTTGTGCTTTCTTTTAAAAACCTTACTCCTTTCTTTCTTTCTTTCTCTCTCTCTCTCTCTCTCTCTCTCTCTCTCTCTCAACTTTTCTTTCTATACTTCTCTCAACTAACAAGAAGACAACTCTAAAATAAAAAGAGGGAGAAGGATTACTGAAGCTGGTCAAAAATCTCTAAAGATTTTCAGAAACATGGTCCACTAATCCATGACTGAAAAGGCTGCATGGGTTATAAAATAAATGAAAAAGAAAGAAATGCAAGAAAATAAAATAATTTTAGCCACTGAAAAAAATAGACACGAAGAAATTTTATGTTAGCCAAAACCAATGTTCACACCAGAGACCAGGAGCCTGGTCAAAAGGATATAACTTGACACATCTGCACTAGAAGCAGAAAGGAAGGCCAGAGTGATGAACAGAGAAGCTACAGCTGAGAAATCAGCTATGCTTGATGTGTGAAGCAGTAGTTAAGAGGCCATCTGCTAATGAAATTTCTGCCCTGCTTAATCCAAGAAAAATACTGTAGATTGACACTGACTTATTTCAAATATTATTACTATGCCTATCATAGCCTGACTTCAAAACTACACTCCTGGAACTTCTCTAGGCAACCACAAGCTATCTTATAAACGAACATTTTGCTGCATTGAATATCAAATGACTCACTCTAAAGCAAATAAATAAAAATATATTATTTATTTTATAACCTTGAGTCATTTCATTTTATTTCTGAAGTTTCTATAAAGAAACACCAAGAATATCTACAACATAACATTACTAGAGTTCTTTCACTTGATCAGGACAATTTCAATCTAGTATGTAAGTGTATTTCAATTTGTCTCTGATCTTCACCACAGCACACTTCCTTGCATTGAATTTTAGATGCTATAATGAACTCCAAGCTGAAACTGAATTTAAATTATCCTGAAATAATGAGCAGTCTTCTTTGTCATTGTTGCAACATAATTTAGTGTCAACAGAAAATAATTTGGCAATGGATTTTATCAAAAGTTGATCTGGCTTTCTATGATAAGAATTTAACATTATTTACGTTACTCTCAGACGATTGTCTTCATCTTTCCTGCTATTATCACAATGTTTCAACCATTGTGCCCTCCAGGCTTCATCAGGTGTATAACAACTCGGGTAACCTACAGGGAATTTCAAACTGAACCCTTTATTTAGTCTGTGGGGATAGATTGTTTTTATACTGCTATCTGCTATACCATCATTCAGATGCAACATGAAACAAACACAAAAAGCTCTTTGTTGCAATTACAGATTCACCAGTTAAAAAAAAATGTTTTAACAACAAATGCATAGTGTGTTCCAGCCCAAGCCATAATGTGAATTGACGGTATCTTAAAAAGAAATATGGTAGGGCATTAGTTATACAAGAACACCATTGCCACTTGTATAAGTTCACTAACATCACAGATGTGATAGTTGAAAAAGTGGGAGGTATTTCTCTCAAACCCTGTAGCTAATATCTTACTATTATGTGGGAGGTATGTTTTTTTAACCATGTAGTTAATGTCATATCATTTTGAGGAAGATATTTATTCCGAAGTTTGTAGCTAATATCTTACCATTATGTGGGAGTTATTTCTCCTGAACGATGTAGCTAATATCTCACCATTATGTTGAACATATTTCTCCCAAACTCTGTAGCTAATATCTTACCATTATGTGGGAGGTATTTCTTTCAAACCTTGTAGCTAATGTCTTACGATTTTGTGGGAAGTATTTCTCCCGAACGAATGTAGCTAATGTCTTAGAATTATATGGGTGTTATATCTCCCAAAACCTTAGCTAATGACATATCATTATGTCGGATATTTCTCTTGAACCCTGTAACTAATATCTTACGATTATGCCGGAGGTATTTCTGCCACACCCAGTAGCTAATATCTTATTATTATGTTGGAGTTTATCGCCCGGTTCACACTCCACCCATGTCTATTGAACAAGTGAAGAGGCTCATCCCTTGTTCCTTGTTTAGGATGTGGTCTCCGGCTTTCTCTTTTCCAATCTTTTCACTCCTACATAGCCCCCTGCGCTTCAGTGACGTTACCGCCTTGCTCGGGGTGATATGATTAAAAAAAAAAAAAAAAATTCTCCCAAACAATGTAGCTAATGTCTTACCAGTATGTGGGAAGTATTTTTCTCAAAATCTGTGGTATTTCTTCCGAGCCGTGTAGCTAATGTCTAACTATTCTGCAGTAGGTATTTCTCCCCAACTCTGTAGTTAACGTCTTATTATTATGTGAGAGTATTTCTTCCATACTCTTTATTGAGGCAGTAATTTCCTATGTCTGTCTTTGTCTCCATGTGTGACTGGGAACAAAAGTGAAGTAAATATGCCTGGTCCCTGGGCAGTCCAACTTTGAAACAACACCTCCCCATTGCAGTAAAAGCGAAAGATTACCTTGATTCTTTGGGACATGGAGACTGCAATTTTGCAGAGAATCAGAGACAAAAAAATGGGAGACTGAAGAATAATTATAAAATAAGCTATGCTTAATCACTTCTATGATCAAAGTGATCAAGATAACGTCCATGACAGATGAATTTCTAAAGTACAGGATGTAAATGCAAAATTTATTAGGAGTTACTTCTTTATCTGTCATTTTATATTATTTGTTCTCACAGTCAAAGAGTATATTGGCAGTATTGTGAGAAAAAGCAGTAAGCATAACAATGAAAAAATATATTCCACTTTATGCCTTTTTTCTCCTCTCGTTTTCTATTAATTGAATGTTAAAGAACAAAAATCACTTAAAACTAAATTCTTCAAAGCATGCTTTATTGTAAAGTGCCATTCTGGCCTATAGCAATTAAGAATATAGATAAGAAACTAGAATCAAAGATGAAGAGAATGGTAATAATTAAAATGCCTGACTGGCACACTTTGAAATATATTCTTGTTCAAAGATAATGCATTTAATATATCAATTTACAGTAGCCATATGGTTGAGCTGTTGGGGTGGTACCAGTAAGTTTTTGAAATTATTCAAAAATATCTTAAGTTCAATAAGTTAAAGAAGTTTTTCAAATGTTTAGTTATTAAGACAATGCTTCCCTGCACTTTTGAGGTAGGGACAGTAGTGTGCAGGGTCAGATTGTATGATGATTCCAAAAATTCATATCAGGAGGGCATCAAATCAAAGAGTGAGATAAAAATTTAGTTTATATTTTATTTAAATTTAAATTTAGTTTTTATTTTATTTAAAGTATTTATTTCATGTTTCATCTGTTTTTCTATATTTAAACTGTCTTCCTTTCTCATATTTCTGAGTACAAGTCCCTATAGGCCCTCCCCACTTGAGTTTTGGGAGCATACAATCAAGGAGTTCATTCTGAGTATCACCAAACTTCACTAAACCTCTGCACGTCACTGGATAAGGATCAGTTTTGTTCTTATCTTTGGATTCTGCCATCCATTTGCTTGGTACTATCAAGTATATCTTGCACTGCTTTCCCTGTCTCTCTTTCTATCCATCTTGTGAGTATTAAATTCTCCAGAACCTTCTTCCTCATTACATGTCCCAGGAACCTCATCTGTCTCTTCCTGATGTTAAGTAAGAGTTTTCTTCTCTCTTGCATCCTCTTCCACACCTCATCATTACACACATGCTCAGTCCATGGTCTCCTCAGTATCCTTCTGTAAAACCACATTTCTGCTACTTCAAGCCTCTCCCTCATCCTGGATGAGATCGTCCAACATTCACTTCCATACAGAAGGAAAGGTATCACATAGCAATTCAGCACTCTTTTCTTTGTTTCAAATGAGATTTTCCTGTCTCTCAGTACTCAGGTTACTGTTGGAAATGTGTCCTTGGGCATGCCAATGCATCTTTGGATATCAATGTCATGCTGTCCATCCTCTGTTAGAATGCTTCCCAGGCATTTAAATTTCTTTACTTGTTTTATTTTAGTTTCTTCAACCTGTAGTTAGAATTTTGGGGTCTTCATTTTGATGATGGCCATACATTCAGTTTTCTTAAAGTTTATGTTCAGTCTTTTCTTCTCAATTTCTTTTGTTATATTCTGTCGGATGTCCTGCATTTTCTTTTCCATACCTGCTATCAACACTGTATCATCCGCATATCTTATTTTGTTGAGATTGGGGCCAACCAATGACAAATCCTGGCAACAATTTTATTTCTCTGAGAATTGTTTCATTGTATAAGTTGAATAAATCCATTGAGAAAATACATCCTTGTCTTGTGCTCCTTCTATTTTTGTATACCTGCTGGATTCACTTCCTATCTATACATGAGCAATTTTCTGACAATATAGATTCTTGATCATCCTAATGTCTTTTTCAAAAATGTTGAGGTTGTCGAGCATCTCTATCAAGTCTTTGTGGCATACTTTGTGTCAAACACCTTTGATATAAAGCACAGATAAAGGTCTATCTGCATTTGTATTGCTCTTTCAGATAGCATTCTGAGAATGAATATTACTTTCCAACTTCTTTTTCATTATTATCACCATCTGCATATATAATTCTGTGGTCAGCTTTGAAGAATTCTCCATTGTTTGGCCATCTAGTTTCACATATGTTTATGTTTAATCTAGTTATCTCCCACTTACGTTTTCTTGTGTTTATATAAGTTACTAGCAGTATAGCCCAGCATGTATATATATATATATTATCGATTTTCTGCACTATTGTAAGAACTGCAACCTTGAAACTTCTGAATATAGTTTCTTATGTCTTTGTCTATGAGTGTATCAAATTTGATTAAAATCGGACAACTCCTTCTATAACCCGATTTTTTCGATTATCGATTTTCAATATTTATCGGGAGTACTTCGATGCAAAACCTAGCTAAGAACACTCGCAGGTGCTTATAGTACAACTGTGTACATTTTCAAGAAAATCGGTTCAGCTGTTTCGGAGTCTATAGGTAATGGACACACACACACGCCAACACACACACACAAAGACACATACATACACACAGACAAAGTTCCATTTATAAATAAGTTTAGATTTATTTTATGGACATAAAATGTATAAAAACTGTCCAAACTTTTTGTATATCTGAGCAAATTTAGCTGTACTTCTAGCCATTATCAAGGAAGAGTTATATATTGTTGTAACCCTAAAAGGTTACTGTGGAAAGTAATCACCAAAACTGTTTCCAAATTTCTGGCAGAATGAATTGTGTCATGGTGCTCATGTTCTCGAAGATGGTGCTCAGCTGACTCTACCATACTATGCAATCGAGAATTTCTGGTGTGCGTGTTTTAGATTTTGCAAAAAATTTGAAAACAGCATGCTGCACTGCTTGGAATTTGCACCCGAATCTCTAATATGAACATTTCAGAGTATCTGGGTGTCTATCTGAGGATGGTGCAGAGTATTTGAAAAGTGTTACATGATATATTCAGTCAATGTCATGGTGTCTGGATAGAGTTGGATGAGATTAATTGTAATTATAAATGTGTTTAGAGTGATCCCTGCTGATAGTGGCACTATGGATTCATTCAACTTCCCACAGGGCCTCAAACTCAAAAAACTCTGTGTATTTCTCCTGAGAAAAAAAAATATGGAGAAAAATATGTCTTTTGGAGTAAATTGTATTTTTCTCTCTGCTCTTCACCACAGTTTGTGTCACAGCAAATGAGTGTACAAGAGAAATTAACTTGATTAAACAATTAATAATTCATTTAAACATGCACACACACATATATCTATATATATATATATTTATATATACATCTATATAAATAAAACAAAAATTTCAAAATTTAATTCTGTTGGATGGCCATTTCAACAAGGAAATCTTTGATTTGTCAGCAATGTAGGTTTGAATTAATAAAGGTTTTGTTTTCCGCCATTGCTGATGAAGCAAGGATTTCTTCATTGAAATGGCCATCCAACGAATTAAATTTTGAAATTTTTGTTTTACTTTTATATATTTGGCTCTGTAAATAGAACATACTATTTACATTGAGGCCTCTACCTTGATCAATGTTAATATTAATGAAATTAATATTAATAGGATTGGGTTTTTGGGATTTACCTATTTGCTCATCTTTTTGGATTTAAAATAATATATATATATATATATATATATATATATATATATATATATATAAGCCTCAGACTCAACACAGAGGCCTACATCAAGTGTGTTGATGTGGTTGTGTTGCCCTCAGGTGGCTGGTGGAAGATCTCTGTCTGGCAACAGAACTCTGCACCATGTCACACGTACAGAAAAACCGAGTCATGTCAAACAATTTTTGGGATCATATCAATCCTTACATCTGGCCTTACATCATCCCCAAACTGCAACCCCTTGAAAACTACCTGGCGCAGTTGAGCGAGAGACCAAGAAAACTCCTTCTAACATCAATGATGAACTGAACACAAGAATTATGACAACATTTATCAACTTAAAGAAGAAGACCACTCAGAAGAGAGGCAAGACATTCTGGAGTCATCAGGAAAATGTGGTTAAAGCCAATGGCAATTTTATTTAATAAATTTACTCTTTAGTATTTCAAGATATTGTTGTTTAAATATATCTGTTAAAATGATATTTCTGTGTTATTTCCATTTTTGTGTAATTTAGATGACAATTCATATATATATATATATATATATGAATTGTTATTGTAATCACACTGTTAACAATAATAATCTAAACAATAACAAATACATCATACTACCAACCAACTCCATTGCATCTAATATCCAAAACAATCTATCTCATATATAAAACACACACATAGTAATAACTACCTCGAAAACTATTATGGACATTATCCGATCTAAAAATAACCGAAATCAAAATGATGAACAAGCAGGTGTATACGGAATAAATTGCCGGGATTGTTCCTCCATGTACATCGGAGAAACAAGTAGAAATCTAAAAAAACGTATGCATGAACACAAAAGAGACATCACTAATAGTAACCTAACAAATGCATTAGTGATTCACAGAAATGGGTTCGGCCACAGTTTCGATTTTGAGGGTGCCACACTGATGGAGGGAGTAAACAATTTGTTCAGAGGAGGGGTTCTTGAGGGCATCAATTTGCACCCTGGATTTTTCCCAGTCTCACCTTTGCTTGTGGAAGTTGTACTAAAGCGGACTAGCACACGTGGCTGGAGGTTCAGGGAGAGTGGTTGAGTTCCCTTCATTTTAACATCTTGTGACTTTGCACTACACATGAAGGAATTCTAAAACAGACTAATATACATAATAAAAAGTTTCAAAGAAAATGGTTGAATTCCATTCATTTTAATATCTCGTGACTTTGCACTAGACATGGAGGAATTCTAAAAACTAAAATATTCTGTTAATCTTTTGAAATGATTTGTGAGCGTCTTTGTGGTTGCCAACACTGTTTGTTTATAGATACGTAATTTAGAATAAAGCTCATTTCGTCTTTTTGCCTTGATAAAGTCCATCACAGGATGAAATGCGTAGGCGATTTAAAATAGAGTTTTCCTCTTGTCTTTGTTTTATTTAACCATCCTGTCCTTAATCTCAGATCATAACTGAGTATATTTTTACATATATATATGTTATATATAAGGAGCGATATGGAAATTCTCACCATTTAAAATTTTTAATTTTGCACGTGCATGTGTGTTTGTTTTTTATTTTGTTGAGCACCATCTTTGAGAGAAAAAAAAAAAGAGCACTGTGATACAATTCTCTCTGCCAGAAATTTGGAAAAGGTTTTGATGATTCCTCACACAGTAACCTTTTAGGGTTACAACAATATATAATTCTTCCTTAATAATGGCTAAAAGGATAGCTGAATGTGCTTGGATATACAGAATGTTCGAAAAGTTTATACACATTCTATGTCCATAAAATAAATCACTCATATATACACAAGAAAAATTGAATAAAAAGCTTAATTGCAGTACACTGTCAATTGTCTTTAATGAAACTTGCATATATATATATATTAATTTGTTAGTTTTTGGTCCTAACTAAATTAGACCAGTACACAGTTGTATTAAAAAGTGTTCAGTGCATTTATATTGCAGAACCTTGGAATATTTTTTATTTAGAAATGAGTTATTTCGCTACCTATGTTTCAACGTTAGTTGTTATATTGTTCCTGAACAAGAGAAAAACCAAATCAGACATCAGAAACAATGTCCAGATGTAATCTCTTCTATAAATACATACAAAGATCATACAAACATGGATGAAACTGTTGTAAGATCCTTAAATAAATCCTTCTTAATTTTGAAAATTTTTGTTTATTTAAAAATTCCAGTTGTATGTTCATAAAAAATCCCTGTTCATATGTTTGAAAAACAAAAATATCAGTTATTATAAATGGCCTGAAAATACCAAAAAAGTTAACATAGGTCACAAAAATAACTCATTTTCAAATTATATATATATATATATATATATATATATAAAATAAAGTCAAATCAAAAAAATATTTGAGCAAATATGTTTTGTTCACTAATGGACTTCATAAAGACAAGGATTTTTTTTATGACAAAATTTCAGTTCACCTGAAGAGTATTTATGAGGTTTATATATATATAATGTATATTATTATCTTTATATATATATATATATATATATATATATATATATATCCAGATATAGCGAACTAACAGGTTGAGAATCTAGAGTTCTCTGGCATTTACTTTTTAAAAAGTGCTCGATACAACATAGTTTGTAGAGCGTAATATTATGTACACACATACCCCCCACACACATGCATATAAATAAGCAGTATCCTTGGTAATAGGTAGGGATAATTCCACAGAGGATATTAATCCGATGAGAAGCCAATGTTAGAAACTAACAGCGTATTGTAATGAAAATAAATTAGACCAATTTTTACAAATCCAACAGTATTAATTTAGTTCATGAATATATAAATATTCAACTCTTCAGACGGAATTTGTAACAAAAATGAAAGGCGTTAATTCATCCATATGGAAGGAATAGTAGGTGGGAGGGTATAGAAGGAAAACATTTTATTGTAAAAGAGGAAGTAAGACTTACAATGTCAATTGTAAAAACAGAAAGTGATAGTTCAGTCAGTTAAGTGCCATACGTGATACACGCTTGGTCGATCATGTTTCGAAAGAGACATGACTGACTGGGCAGAAGATTATCCCGCAGTAGGTTGCCATTCGCTTTCTGCGGTAGACTGGTTGCCGACCAAGGCTATAGAACCCAATCTGTCCTGTTATTTAGCCCATAACTGGAAGGAATAGATGGATTAATACCTTTCCCAAGGGTATTTGCGTGGAAGTGAATGCAATGAATTCGGCTGGAATTCGAACTCGGCCCCCCGATTTCTCGTTCCGAGCTGATATCCAATGCTCCACAACGCACAAGTGATAGTTACAGTGCTTAAAAAAAAAAAATTTTGTATTGAAATTTTCTTAGGACTGAACATTTTCAAATACAAGGCAGTAAATTTAAATAGATAAACTGACTTGTTAGACTTTATTAATTCCAAAGGTAAAATTAATAGCTTCATCTTATAAATATAACTGTTTCAATTTTACAATAATAATCTTTCTATAATAATGTTGATGATGCTAATAAAATATTAATAATAACTAAATGTGGAAATTAAATGAGCATTTTAAGAAAACATTATAGAGCCATGTTAAAGGGCCTTAAAGTATATACCTTTTGGAATATTTAACCCCTTGCATACACATGCCCACATGTGTGTAACTACGCAAACTCACACCTCTATACACAAATACATGCACATATAGATATGCATATATATATATATATATATGTACGTGTAAATATACTTACACACACATATAGCTACACATAATATATATGTTAATCTAAACTTATTTATAAATGGCACTTTGTCTGTGTGTGTATGTCTGTGTGTGTGTGTCTGTTACCTATAGACTCCGAAACGGCTGAACCGACTCTCTTGAAAATTTACACAGTTGTACTATAAGCACTAGCGAGTGTTCTTTACTAGGTTTTGTGTCGAGGTACACCTGATAAATATTGAAAATCGATAATCGAAAAAATCGGGTTATAGAAGGAGTGGTCCGATTTTGATTAAATTTGATACACTCATAGACAAAGACATAAGAAACAATATTTAGAAGTTTCAAGATTGCAGTTCTTACAATAGTGCAGAAAATTGATAATATATATATATAAAAGGTAAGATGTTTGTGTGTGTGTCTGTTTATCTGCCTGTATGTCTGTATTTTTTTCAGCCCTTTTATATTAGTTTTTACTTCAGGTTTGGCTCTAAGTAGGTATAATTGTAGTTTTTAGGCTCAGCCATGATACCATTTACTCAGAGGACTTATTTAGCCTTCAAAATTCAGTTTATGATGAAAAAAACTTATTTGATATCGATAGCAGGAAATCAAAATTTGACTTACATACATTCCTTTTTCTTTCAGTCTACGGTTTCGCTTTAACTGGAAACAACTATTGCTTTTTAGACTTTCATGCCAACATCCAAAGAGTTTGAGCTCCAGGAACATGGATTAGTTTTAAAGCTTTCATTACACCCGAGCAACACCGGGCTATACTGCTAGTATATATATATGTTATATATAAATATATACATAAATGTTATAGGTATAGATGTCAAGTCCATAAACATTGAGGATAATCCAACAGGATCAACTTAATATAAAATACTAAGTGTTATATCTGTATAGAGAGCTCAATGGATGTTATCCAGAGCAATATGATATTTATAAAGGATAACTCAACACATCATTTGAATTGGTTATAGATTATAATTCATTTCTATGAGCTTAATTAACTCATTTCATCAGACTACACCATATTCGTCCTATTCGCTACAAATATTTTTCCAGGAGAATATTTGTACCAATTATATAAAAATATATACTGTTCTCCGATGAAATAAGTTAATTTAGCTCATAGAAATGAATTATAATTTATAACCAATCTAAATGACGTGTTGAGTTTTCCTTTATGAATATATGTTATATGTATGTGGATGTGTGTGTGTGTGTGTGTGTGTGTGTGTTTAAGTGACTTTTTATAGATGTGTATTTTTGGAATTGTGTGTGCATGTTTTAATGGATATATTTGAGTGTAAGAATGTGCATGAACATGTCTCTCAGACAAGAGAGAGAGATAGAGAAAGCGAGAGAGAGAGAAAGTGACAGAAAGAATAAGTCACAGAGTGAGTGTATGTATAACTTGGTATATGCATGGGTTTGTATGGGAGAGAAAATATGGGTGCATGTGAGAAATAGAGAGAATGTTTGTGTGTGTGTGTGCATGAGGAAATGCATGAGTTTGTATGTATGAAACCAAGTGTGTATATGTGTGGATAAGTAAATGTATCTGTGTGCATGTGTTAGAAAATGTGTGTTTGTGCTTGTATATGAGACAGAGAGAACATGTTTTCGTCCATGTGTATATAAGAAAATTCATTGGTTTTTACATATGAAAGAAATTGTGTATGTATATATATATATATATATATATATATATATATATATATATATATATATATATATATATGTATGTATGTATGTATATATGCTTGTGTATACATATATATGTATTTATATATAATCATATATATACATATACATGTATATGTATATATACTATACTATAATACATATATGTGTATATATATACATATGAATATATGTATATCTCTCTCTCTCTCTATATATATATATATATATGTATGTATGTATATTTGCTTTTGTGTGTGCAAATTTGTGTTTAAATACATTCTTAATTGTTTAATCAAGTTAATTTCATTTATACACTCATTTGCCGTGGCACAAACTGTGGTGGGGAAGAAAGGGAAAAAAACAACCCTTTTCCAAATGACACATTTTTTCTCCCTATTTTTTGTTCTCAGATGGTGTAGGCAGATGTGTAGCTTTATAATTGATTTTTAATAGGGTGTTGGTATTGTGCAGCATTTTCAGGAGTGTGTCTGCAACCCCACCTACTACTGATCTATCAACACCTTCCCTGCTCAAGGTTGAAACACCCTCAGGATAGGGACTCTTTTCCTCTCTTATCTGGACCTCTGCCCAAACATTTAGTTGCACATGCTGAGCACATGGCAGCAACACCAGCATATGTCACTATTTAGCACACCAAAGATGTGCTATAAAGTCTTCCTGCTTTGTAATAGTCCTGAATAAAATTACTGGAGGCGAGACGTTATTTTTACCAAACCGGCAAATCTGATTTTTCGTTATTTATTTATTTATTTTTTGTCGGTTTTATTTATTTTGTCTAAAAAAAAAATGAGGTGTGTATCTTTTAATATCTCTTGATGATAAAGCATGAGGTGTGTCTCTCTTTTATTGGATTTTTTCTATTCTGTTCAAAATTAATTTTGAATAAATGCAGATTTGTTGTTCTTGTGTATAAAATAAAATCCTTAATTTTATTTAATTTCTCTTTTTTGTTTATTAATTTGAAAAATTATTTTAAAGGATGTTAAGTGTAGAAAAAAAATTTATGAATAAAATCAATGACCACTTTAAGATAAAAAATATGAGAGAAAATAAATGGGAAAAACATTTTGAGAAATGCTTTTTGTTTTAATTCAATTAAAATTTTATGCAATACGTTTCTTCAATCAAAAATTTTATTTCTCTTATTAGTTTCTATATCATTAAAGGAAAGAAAAAGAAGAACTGAGAGTGAAAATAAGCTATAGTCTTGAAAGGAAGGAAGGAAGGAAGGAAGGAAGGAAGGAAGGAAGGAAGGAAGGAAGGAAGGAAAGAAAAAATAAAAGGATTAAAAAAAGAAGTCAAACGAAAGAAAGAGGAAGAAAGAAAATAAAAAGGAAATAAATAAAATGAAATGAAAATGAAGCAAGTAAAAGAAAAAGTAGATGTAAATAATAATAAAAAAGGAAAGAAATGAAAATAAATGAAAACTAAAAAGAAAGGAACAAAGACAGAAAGAAAACTAGAGGAAATAAGAAACGTAATGAAATGGAAAGAGAAGAAGAAAAAGGAAGAAGGTGCAAATAAAGAACAATGAAAAGGGAAGAAATAAAGTTAAATGGAAACAACAGAAAAATAAAGAAAGAAAGAACGAAAGAAAGAAAGAAAGAAAGAAAGAAAGAAAGAAAACTAAAGAAAAAGAAAATAAAGGAAAAAGTTAAAAAATGAAAAGAAAAAAATAAAGCAAATGAAATCAGGAAAGAAGAAAGTGATAAAAAGATGAAAATAAAATGAACTAAAATGAAAGAATGAAAGAGAAAGAAAGAAAAACAAAAGAGATAGGAAAAAATCAAATCAGATACGAAAAAGAGAGAAAGACTAATCCTTATTAGTATCAACTTTATTTTAGTGGATATATTCTTTGACTGGATATCCCTGTTTATTTAGAAATAGTTAAATTAATGTCAAACGGATTGAAGCCATTGAAAATTTTATTAAATAAATACGTTATTAATACAACATTTTATAAATGTAAATTAAAGAAAAAGTGTTTTATTTTTACTGGGTGGTTCGTAAGGTTTTTTAATAGGTGACGTTTGAATGTCTGGTTTCATTTTACTTATGACTGAAATTTATAATCTATGTAGATATGTAGTGTCACTAAGAGCAGAAACAGGAAGTTACCTCTTTCATAGCTTAAAACATAATGACATATTTCGGACTTCGCGCAGTAGGCTCCACGCATAACTTCCGGTTGAAGTTGATTAAATACAATTCTCAAGAAATATAATATATGTTGACCAATAAAAAATGATTACGCCTGAAACAATCAACAGCTTAATCAGAGCCTCTTTAAACTTCGCTACCATTATAAATAAAGCCATGTCTAAAAGAAAAAAGGAAGGAGAGATTCCAACAGGAGACACGCAGAGAAGACACTCAGAGATGAACACTTCTATGAGCGGATACATCAAACACATCTCGGTTTCAACAACCACTATCACTCTACATACCTTTCAAGCCATTTTAACTCTCTTTACTTCTCTCATAAGTTATACCTGCTGTTCTTTTTTTTCTTTAAATGAGGTAACTTTTTGTTTCTGCTCTCAGCTTCTCTATACATATTTAAGTAAGGTGACATTTCAACGCATCTTTCACCATGTACGGCACAGAAAGTTTAAGACCTATCTGCAAAACTTTCAGATTAATGGAAAAATAAATATTTTTCGATCTTGACAAATATGATGAATTGAGGGAGATTTAATGAATGTTATTGCTAATTTACAAAATGTATTGCCCAAAAAATGTTTCCCTATTTTTTTACGTGTGGACCAGTCAATTTAAACAGTTCCATAAAATTAAAAAAAAACAAAAAACAATAAACAATCTAAATATTTTCATTTTGGTGGGTAGGGCTCATGCTTATCTGCAAAAGCTTTTGGAAAGTGTTATCTTTATCATTGTTGTTATTTTCACACTCTTTTGCATGAACAATTTTCCCGCCTTTCTTTATTTAATAGTCTTATTGAATAGTCTTAAATGATCCGATGTGCGTTGTGGTGCAGTTGATATCGGCTTGGAACGAGAAATCGGGGAGCCGAGTTCGAATTCCAGTTGAATTCCTAGCATCCACTTATCACAAATACCCTTGAGAAAGGTATTAATCCATCTCTTCCCTCCAGTTATGGGTTAAATAATAGGAACAGATTGGGTTCTATAGACTTGGAAGGTAACCAGTCTACCGCAGAAAGCAATGGCAACCTACTGCGGGATAATCTTCTGCCCATTCAGTCATGTCTCTTTCGAGACATGATCGCCCAAGCGTGTATCACGTATGGCACTGAACTGACTGACTTAAATGATCTGAGGCGTCATAGAAGGAAAAGAAATAACTTGATCAAAAGAAAGAGAGAATCGAACGTTCTTCTTCAGGTGAATAGTTTCCAGAGACATAGTAAGAAAATATGATGATAATAAAAAAAGGTAATATATTGATGGTAAATTGACTTGACCTTTTCGAGTTAAAAAAAGATGAAAAAAATTAACAATTATTTGGATTTGAAATTTTATAATCTCTCAAGAGAGTTTTTCTTTTCCTTAAATTATGCTGTTTCTGGAACTCCCAATGAGCGATAAACTTACGCCACCTGGTTTTCAAACCCCCGACTCAAAAAAAAAAAAAAAAAAAAAAAACGTATAAAAAATTCCTGACTTTTACTAGAAAAATTTTATTATCATTCTTAGTAAAGAAGCAGAAAGTCACTTCAAATTTTGGGCCGAATTTTACGATTAAAAAACGTCTAACAGTCAGGTTGCTCAGGTTGCCATATTTTTTAAAAATTGTAAAGCTAAAGTTGAATTTGTTTCTAAAGAACATAATCATTATTATTTTTAAAGAGAAAAAACGTTATGAAACTAAATCATTTATTCCTTGTGAAAGAGTCTGGAATTCTAGATGAAAAGAATTCTGATAATGACAAATTGATCTTTCACAAATTTGTCAAGGTTTCATCACTAAAGAATTGTTCCAATGATCTGATCAAAGAAATATCAAGATGCTGAGTTTGAAGAATGTGGTAAAAGATCCTATCGATTTGATCTTCTCTTAACTGAGCATGGATTTGGATTTTCTTTTTGAATATTCCGTTGATGGAATCAGAAAGTTATTTGACGCGAAAAATCTGGGGATCATCCGATGAAAAAATATGAAAATCTTTTCCATTTTGGGGCCATATTTTATTATTTTTCAGCGGTCATCAGTGAATGAAGTAAATAATCTGCTGCAAGTTACATGGTAGAGTAGAGTAGCCTCATTAGTCCTGAGTGTTAACCAGTCTAGGAGAAGGATTACTTTGAGCTGAAAACCGTGAAAAAGACAACAGGAAACTACTACCCATAATATATGTTATTCATAAATACAATTCATAGCTTTTCTAATTATATAATGTCTTAGTTTTATGACATTAAATAAAAAGCGGAGTTAAATTCTTCAAGGACTTCTGCATATAACTAATATAAATATTAAGCGGCACAAAAATTAATTTCTCGACATTTTATAAAATTAAATATAAATGTGTGTGGGTGATGGGGTTACATATCTAAAAATGTTTTTTTACCAAGATTTTATAAAAATAACATTTCTCAAATAATTAAATTTATTTGTGAATAAGTTCTGAAATATTGTTTCGGGAGTGCTCGTAATTCGGTCGTTTATAATATCACGACATTCATGAAAAGAATAAAATTCAGTAGGAAAATACAACGTAGTATTAACAAATAATACTAATTTTATGTAACAACATGAATACAAGAAGCTAGTTGAATGTATTGAAACAGTAATGTCGTTTTTTTGCGTTGTTCGTAAAGTTCTTGGATAGAATATAAACTGCAAATATGTGAGAACACTGAAATGTGGTTAGGGTGAAAGAGTCGGTATGGGTGTAGTATTAGCACTAGCGTGGATAAAGGGAATAGGTAGAATTTTTTTTTCTGAGGGCGGTAGCGCCCTAGTCTCTTTGTAGTTTGGTCAGTGCTGAGTTGAGGGTTGCTTTGAGTATCAGCAGCTGGAGAGACGTGGACGTTGGTAGTATTTGTAAGTTTTGTGATATTTATACTTTTTTTCTAAGAAATCGACTTCAGAATTATATTATTTTATTTATTCTTAATTGACCCTAAAATACTGCGTGGTGTATTTATTACTACGTTCGTGCGTTATTTTGGCGGTGTCTACCTAAATTATGCTGACTAATAAAACAACCTTTTCGGTTTGTATTCTATGGTTTTGCATTGTACGGTTTAATTAATGTGATTTAAGATGTAAACTATTTATTACGAGTTATTGCTCTATAAAAAAATTGAAAACGTATTTTAATGTTTATGCAGATATTGTATTAAACATTTTAGTGGATACATGCTCATTTTGTGGTGAATCTGTGACGGTACCTACTTTTATGACACTTTCCAGAGAGTTAAATTTATTAATTTTCTGTCTCCAGTTTGTAGCTTATACAGGGTCTTGCAGATAAATTGAGAGTTATTTTTTATTTATTTTTTAATCATATCACCTCGAGCAAGGCGGTAACGCCACTGATGTGCAAGGGGCTACGTAAGAGTGAAAAGATTGGAAAAGAGAAAGCCGGAAACCACATCCTAAACAGGGAACAAGGGATGAGTCTCTTCACCTGTTCAATAGACGTGGGTGGAGTATGAACCGGGAAGGAGACAATTTTTTAAGTTTAACAATTTATGTTTTGGCAGAACCTTTCTTGCCGACACATGTAATCTTTTTCTTTCTTCTCAGACAAACGATGAACAAATACAACAGCAGAAAGTCATGGAACAATAGAATTGTTCCGTTATTGAGTTTTGGTACGTTCCAGGTACACTGCCAACAACATTGTTAAATTGACAAAACTTATAAAAACAACAGTTTATCGCGTGTTTGAGTAATTTCAAGAAGAGAACAAATGTTGTAGAAAAGAACACAAGACTTGCAGTGATTCCAAGTGGAATTCTAGATTTCTCGCTGGTCTTAAACGCTAATTGAAGATAACTTATTCTTAATCCATGACAATGCTTGCACGAAAACACAATGTGTTCCTTTCCACGGTTTCCAGAGCTGTGAACAAAAACAAACAAAGCGAAAGAAGAGTCAAGAGATGCTCAAAGCTTCTCTCATCAAGTGTCAAGGTGCAGCAAGAGATGCTCAAAGCTTCTCTCATCAAGTGTCAAGGTGCAGGAAAAGTTCTCGTGTTTATTGGCGAAAAGAAGATCACTGTGGACGCTGAAGTGAATCGTAGAAATTCTCGGGTGATTGCATACGACCCTTCTGACGTTCCACCTGTGTTTGAGACTAAAAATCTTGCTTTGGTACTTGATGCTTGATGAAAAGGCTTTGAGCATCTCTTGACTCTGATTGCTTTCGCCTTGGTCGTTCACTCTGGAGATGCGTAAAAGAGTGATGGGCTTGTTATGGATCCACACTTCATCGAGACTGGTTTGAAGATCGGCACATAGGAGTATTGCGTCTTTAAGAACTTTCTGCTACCTTAAATAGCGCATAAGTTTAGGCTTGACAATGTATTACTTATCCAGGGCTCTGGGCCATGCCAGGCTTTCTATGCGGAGAAGGTATCATTTTTGTGAGAGCTGACATCTGACCTAGTAATAACCAAGATCTCAACCTTCTCGATTATTTTTTGTGAGGCGTACTTCAAGCGAGAACCCATACTTCACCATACACGAGTGCCAAGACCTGTATCGCGCATGAGACACGCAAAAGGGCGGAGGTTGTGGCAGCTTCACGAAAGTTTTGTTCTTTGTGGAGACAGTGATTGCCCAAAAGAGCGGCCATATTGAGTGATAAATGTTTTTGTACTAATAAGTATTGCATTCAGATTATATCTTTGTACTGTTCTTATTTTAGTATTTATAAACTGTTTTATGCATCTCTAAAAATTGTCTCAGCTTATCTGCAAGACCCTGTATTTTCGACTGTCTTGGTCATATTTATTAAGTACGGCACAGAAAGTTTAAGACCTATCTGCAAAACTTTCAGATTAATATTATCATCTTACAACACATCAGGTTTTAACAGTAAAGACAGGTAAAAACAAACTCAATGTTTCATCGAACACCAAAAATTCTCATTCTACATACATTAAAAGCAAAATTATCCGGAGAATAATTTATATGAGTCCGTCAGTTAAGTGCCATACACGCTTAGGGTATGATGTCTTGAAAAAGACATGACTGACTGGGCAGAATATTTTTCCTCAGTAGCTGGCCATTTCTTTCTGCGGTAGACTGATTACCAACCAAGGTTATAGAACTCTGTTTGTTCTGTTATTTGGCCCATAGCTAGAGGGAAGAGACTGATTAATGCCTTTTCCAAAAGTATTTGCGCGTAAGTGAATACAACGAATTTAACTGGAATTCGAACTCGGCTCTCCGATTTTTCGTTTCGAACCGATTTCAACTACACCACAACGCGTAAAAGAAAGAAACGTTAGTGATTTTTTCCTTCTACGAAACGTTGTCTTTTCTTCCTTTCCGCTATTTGACCAAATTATTGAGGTGACGGCAGAGGATAACAGCGAAAGCCTGATTTTACCTCTGAAAATAAATGTTTATTCATGGTGATTTTAATTCAATAAGTGGAAATCATAACTTTTAAAAACACAATTATTGTAAAAATTATCTTCTTGACACAGACACCAGTTCTTTGCAGATTCTAACAAAACCATTACAGCCTGACGCTTATGCGAAAATGTCATTAAAAGTATGATTGAACGCTTTGTGTTTTTGTTTTGCAAATTTTAGAAATCGGACCTAAAAACAATTAGAACTTATTTATAAAAATGAACGACGCAAAAGATATATAAATGCGTTTTACGTACAGAAGTAATTCAACTAAAAGATAAATAATTGCAAAAGTGGAGATGGCGTAACACAATGATAAATAATACGCTAAGATTTAAAAAATATAATAAGAGAACTCAGTTAAACATACGTGTTTTTGGTCAATCTGTTTTGATCAAGTAGATAAAGCAATAAAGCGATACGTAGATGTAGATAAGTAAGAATTAACGCTGTCTTAGATTTATTTATCTAATACACCGAGATTCGCTGGCCCACCTCCCACTGAAGGCCAAGAAATTCAGCGTAATTCTTTAATAATTTGCTAAAATTCTTTAAAAATATTGAATGAAGGAAAATAATTGAAATTTCTTGGATAACTCGAAAAGATGATATGAAGAAAGCGGCATTAATTAATGCGATATACAAAATAATTCTATTTCTTTTAAAACATTTTTCTCTATGTACATAGATATATGTAGGCCATATATATATATATATATATATATATATATATATATATATATATATGCGTGTGTGTGCACATATATATATGTATATTGATGTATGCTTTAATGTGTGCTATTTTGCATATGTGTATTGATTAACAATGAAGAAATTCTTAAAAGAATCTTTTCTTTCATTCTCTGCCTGTCTCACTCTATGTGCCTGTCTGTCTGTCTGTCTCTCTCTTTCTCTGTATATATACATACATATGTACGCGTGTGTGTGTGTGTGTGAGATAGATATAGAGCGGGAGAAAGAGAGAGAGAGAGAGAGAGGGGGGTAATTATACTGGAAAGTTCTGGGCCTAACCAAGAAGTGTTTTCGAAAATGTTTCTGATGTTGAGGCATTTGGTTAGTTTGCGGAGAGGATCGAACAAAGAACTTTTCAAAACACATTCACACACTCTTTCTCTAACACACACACACACACACACACACACACACACACACACACACACACACACACACACACTCATTCTCTCTCTCTCTCTCTCTCGTGCGCCCCCGTTCACACACGCGCATATATTTATTTCTGTGTATGTATGTCTCAGTATATATATATATATATGTGTGTGTGTGTGTGTGTGTGTGTGTGTGTGTGTGTGTGTGTGTGTACATGTGTTTACATGTGTGTATGTACTTATATATATATATATATATATATATATATAGCCCGGTGAGGATTATGTTGCGTCAGGCTATCTTGCTCAAGATACACCACTTCTACTACAGCGGAGCTGCAGTACTGTGGTACCCCCCATGACTCTGAGGAGTCACGGGATTCGTGATCCGTTATTATATGTATATATATATATATATATATATATATATATATATATATATAGTGTTGTGCTGCGATAATGTTTAGCGCCAAGATTGTTTTTTTTCAGTAGTTTTATTACTTTGGCAAGCAGGTTTTCTATCATAAAGATATCTGGGTAGGATAGTGTGTTGATAGGAATAATACAAAGAACTTTGTCATTTAACTGAGCAGATTAATGCCGACTTGGAAGTTTCGTCAGGGCTAAGTTTGTTTATTGCTTTTTTCGATCTGCCAAAAAAGAATAGCCCTGACGTGTGACGACACCTTAACGGTGTCCTCACGAAATTTCGAAGTTGCCATGAACCTGCTCAGTTAAGTGACAAAGTTCTTTGCATTAATCATATATATATATATATATATATATGGGGGAGAGAGAGAGAGAGAGAGAGAGAGAGAAAGAAAGAGAGCGAGAGAGACAAAGATTAATTACAGACTGTGTGGAGATTAAAATCAACAGTAACTGGGGGATCTTCAAAGATAGGCGTGTTGATTCCTATGTCTACACTGTATAAATCTATAAACACTCTATCTCCTATAATGAGATAAAGATAAGAAATTTTACATTCTATATAGGTTTTCCGTGTGGGCGTGTATGCGTGTGTATGTTTGCGTGTGTTTGTGTGTGTGTGTGTTTGTGTGCGTGTTTATCACTTTCATGAGGTCTCCGTTGCCCCAGACAAGTTTGACTACGCTAACAATGTCTTGGTTAGATTTTACCAATCTATTCTTTACTTATTTCAGTCTAACATAAAAAGAAATGATGCTGTCTAAGTAGATGAATTTCTGAACAAAAATATCTTTTTCGGTGAGGGATAATTTTGATCTTATACAGATTGATGTTCTTCATCAATTTGCATAAGATCAAAATTACAGCCGCTGTTCTTTTATAAAGGCTGACCGCTATGTTGTGGCGTTTTCAAGGTGTTAATAGCAAGTTACATGAAAAAGTCAGGAATTAATTTGACAATCAGGCTAGAGATAGGACGAGAACGGTGCGGTTTCGTCAAAGACACTGGAACAAGGAATGTCATATTTATTATTAGGATGCTCTCTGAAAGGCCAGTACAAATGAAGAAGGACTTGTACCTATGTTTTATTTAAAATGCATAGGCGTTTGACAAAATACGCCACAAAGAATTGATGGAGACGCTTGGCAGCCTCGACATATTTGGGAAAGAACTAAGAGTAATCAAGAATCTCTACTGGCAGCAAACTGCCTGCATGCGTACAGGTAACGAATTCAGCAATTACACTAAGATTGAAAGTGGCGTAAGACAAGGATGCATCTTTTCACCGGATCTATTCAACTTATACAACGAGACTATTCTGAGAACCCTAGAAGTTATGCCAGGATTCGCCATCGGAGGCCACAATTTAAACAATATAAGGTACGTAGATGATACAGTGCTGATAGCAGACACAGAAAGAAAACTACAAGACCTCCTACAGAAGGTAGCTGAAGAGAGTGACAAGAAAGGGCTACAAATAAACTGCAAGCAAACCGAATGCATGGTCATCAGCAAAAAGGGCAGCCCAATATTTTTTTAAAAATCATATCACCCCAAGCAAGGCGATAACGCCACTGATGCGCAGGTACTACGTAAGAGTAAAAAGATTGGAAAAGAGAAAACCGGAAACCACATCCTAACCAGGAAACAAGGGATGCCAATTACAGGTGAGAGACTCTAAAATCAAACAGGTACAGAATTTTAGATACCCAAGAAGTGTTCTAACAGAAGACGGAAAGTGCGACACTGAGATCAGAAAACGAATTGGCGTGGCGAAAGAAGCATTCCAGAAGTTGAGTAAAGTATTAAAAAAACAGGACAATTTCACTAGAAACAAAGAGGAGAGTATTGGATTGCTATGTCATGTCGGTTCTTCAATATGGCAGTGAATGTTAGACAATATATCTTATATTTTTAAAGATGAAGGAAAAACTTGAAGCAGCTGAAATGTGGTTCTGCAGAGGGATGCTGCTAATATCATAGACCGAGCATGTGAGCAATGACGAGGTTTTGGAAAGGATGGAGACAAAAAGGCAATTAATACTGAGTATCAGGAAAAGACAACTAAAGTTCCTGGGACATGCAATGAGGAAGGAGGGCTTGGAGAACCTGATACTAACCGGCCAGATATAGGGAAAAGGAGACAGGGTAAAGCAGCGGATAATATATTTGAAGGACCTGATCAGGTGGATGACGAAACGAGGGTTGCATGGTGCAAGAGGAGAAAGCGTGCTAAGAACCACCAGGGGCAGGGAGATGTGGAAGCCATGATCGCATACGTCCTGAAAGGACATGGCACATAAAAGAAGAAAGATCGATATTATAAACAAGACCCAAATCCAAATTGATAAATGTTCCATATTTTTCTTTTCTGACAAATGTGCTTGTAGAAACTCTAATGAATGGTAATCCTAAAAAAATGATTCAACGAAATTTTCCCTATTTTTTTACGTTTTATTAGTTACTTAAGAATTATTGAAAAGATTAACCTGCATACGATATCAAACTCGTTTGTCAAGACGACAATAATAATCTACATGTTTTTTATACTGCTCTACCAAGAGGAAATTGGCCCAAGAATAACTCAGTGTAGAGTTACTGAATAAGGTTGTTGTGAGGGCATAAAGAGTAGAAGTATTTGATAATGTAACGGTTCACCCTAGACTATTTTTATCATTTCAACGCAAGAACGGCAACAAACACGCCGGGATTACTAGAAGGGAAAGAATATGACAAAAAGATTATTAAAAAACAAGAATAATAAAAGAACCGAAAATTTGGAATCAACTTTAATAGTTTCTTTTCTCGCAATTCCACTCCTTGGAATTCCCTTCCATATACATGCTTCCCTGATAGCTACAACTTCCGAAAGTTTAAATGCAACATCAGTTGCCATCTTCTATCTCCCTAAATCCCATCTATCTTATATCCTTTTATCGTTATCACTTGTACCTTTTTTTTCTCTTACTGTAGCCCACTGCGCACCAGTGGCAATCCTACCTTGCTTGGGGTGAAATGGCTATATATATATATATATAAAATAACGATTGACGTTCCATTTATATTATGAGAAATCAAATATGACTGAAAAGCAAAAAGCCGGAAGAAAGTTACACAAGCGAGAAGTGTGAGAAAAGAAACTGTTAACAAAGAATTTACGGTTACATCTAGCCATTTTAACTGTGAAATTATTACACCTTGTTGCCAATATAGTTAGTCAGTCAGTTAAGTGCCATACGTGATACACGCTTGGGCGATCATGTCTCGAAAGAGACATGACTGAATGGGCAGAAGATTATCCTGCAATAGGTTGCTATTGTTTTCTGCGGTAGACTGGTTACCTTCCAAGTCTATAGAACCCAATCTGTCCTGCTATTTAACCCATAACTGGAAGGAAGAAACGGATTAATACCTTTCTCAAGGGTATTTGCGCGTAATTGAATACAATGGATTCAACTGGAATTCGAACTCGGCTCCCTGATTTCTCGTTCCGAGCCGATATCCACTGTACCACAACGCCAATATAGTACTGCGCTTAAATTCATAGAGTCCATAAACGAAAGTTTCATTTACTTTGAAAATACAACAATATGGCACAAGACCAAAAAGTGTAATAGGAGGAGGCTGGGATTCAATCTCTCTCATCGTAAATTTAGCAACCTACAATCACTGACCCAAACATACCACAGTATTCCAAACACCAAAACAACACATTCGTACTTACCATTCTTACTACATTCACAGTAATACCTCCAGGTCTTTATGAACCAGAAATTTTATCGAAATATTTGCCACGGAAATATTTATAGAAAAGATAAAGAGAAGCCATATTATGTCGATAGAAAAGTCGAGATGCCAGGTCACAATCAATAACTTTACTGATTCTTCTTTGGATTTTATTAAGGATCTCTAAATATATAGCAAGATCATCAAGCCATATTATGGCGATAGAAAAGTCGAGATGCCAAGTCACAATCAATAACTTTACTGATTCTTCTTTGGATTTTATTAAGGATCTCTAAATATATAGCAAGATCATCAAGCCATATTATGTCGATAGAAAAGTCGAGATGCCAAGTCACAATCAATAACTTTACTGATTCTTCTTTGGATTTTATTAAGGATCTCTAAATATAAAGTAAGATCATCAAGCCATATTATGGCGATAGAAAAGACGAGATGCCAGGTCACAATCAATAACTTTACTGATTCTTCTTTGGATTTTATTAAGGATCTCTAAATATATAGCAAGATCATCAAGCCATATTATGGCGATAGAAAAGTCGAGATGCCAAGTCACAATCAACAACTTTACTGATTCTTCTTTGGATTTTATTAAGGATCTCTAAATATATAGCAAGATCATCAAGCCATATTATGGCGATAGAAAAGTCGAGATGCCAAGTCACAATCAATAACTTTACAGATTCTTCTTTGGATTTTATTAAGGATCTCTAAATATATAGCAAGATTATCAAGCCATATTATGGCGATAGAAAAGTCGAGATGCCAAGTCACAATCAATAACTTTACTGATTCTTCTTTGGATTTTATTAAGGATCTCTAAATATATAGCAAGATCATCAAGTCATATTATGGCGATAGAAAAGTCGAGATGCCAAGTCACAATCAATAACTTTACTGATTCTTCTTTGGATTTTATTAAGGATCTCTAAATATAAAGTAAGATCATCAAGCCATATTATGGCGATAGAAAAGTCGAGATGCCAAGTCACAATCAATAACTTTACTGATTCTTCTTTGGATTTTATTAAGGATCTCTAAATATATAGCAAGATCATCAAGCCGTATTATGGCGATAGAAAAGTCGAGATGCCAAGTCACAATCAATAAATTTACTGATTCTTCTTTGGATTTTATTAAGGATCTCTAATTATATAGCAAGATCATCAAGCCATATTATGGCGATAGAAAAGTCGAGATGCCAGGTCACAATCAATAACTTTACTGATTCTTCTTTGGATTTTATTAAGGATCTCTAAATATATAGCAAGATCATCAAGCCATATTATGGCGATAGAAAAGTCGAGATGCCAAGTCACAATCAATAACTTTACTGATTCTTCTTTGGATTTTATTAAGGATCTCTAAATATATAGCAAGATCATCAAGTCATATTATGGCGATAGAAAAGTCGAGATGCCAAGTCACAATCAATAACTTTACTGATTCTTCTTTGGATTTTATTAAGGATCTCTAAATATATAGCAAGATCATCAAGCCATATTATGGCGATAGAAAAGTCGAGATGCCAAGTCACAATCAATAACTTTACTGATTCTTCTTTGGATTTTATTAAGGATCTCTAAATATATAGCAAGATCATCAAGCCATATTATGGCGATAGAAAAGTCGAGATGCCAAGTCACAATCAATAACTTTACTGATTCTTCTTTGGATTTTATTAAGGATCTCTAAATATATAGCAAGATCATCAAGCCATATTATGGCGATAGAAAAGTCGAGATGCCAAGTCACAATCAATAACTTTACTGATTCTTCTTTGGATTTTATTAAGGATCTCTAAATATATAGCAAGATCATCAAGCCATATTATGGCGATAGAAAAGTCGAGATGCCAAGTCACAATCAATAACTTTACTGATTCTTCTTTGGATTTTAATAAGGATCTCTAAATATATAGCAAGATCATCAAGCCATATTTTGGCGATAGAAAAGTCGAGATGCCAAGTCACAATCAATAACTTTACTAATTCTTCTTTGGATTTTTATTAAGGATCTCTAAATATATAGCAAGATCATCAAGCCATATTTTTGGCGATAGAAAAGTCGAGATGCCAAGGTCACAATCAATAACTTTACTGATTCTTCTTTGGATTTTATTGAGGATCTCTAAATGTCTCAACAGAATCATCAAGCCATATTTTGGCGATAGAAAAGTCGAGATGCAGGTCACAATCAATAACTTTACTGATTCTTCTTTGGATTTTATTAAGGATCTCTAAATATGTAAGATCATCAAGCCATATTAGCGATAGAAAGAATCCGAAGATGCCAGGCCACAATCAATAACTTTACTGATTCTTCTTTGGATTTTATTAAGGATCTCTAAATATATAGCAAGATCATCAAACCATATTTGGCAAATAGAAGAATCAAAAGATCTTGAATACAATCAATAACTTTACTGATTCTTCTTTGGATTTTAGTAAGGATCTCTAAATATATAGCAAGATCATCAAGCATGACAAGCGATAAAAGTCGAGATGTAAGTCACGATAATAACTTTACTGATTCTTCTTTGGATTTTATTAAGGATCTCTAAATATATAGCAAGATCATCAAGCCATATTATGGCGATAGAAAAGTCGAGATGCCAGGTCACAATCAATAACTTTACTGATTCTTCTTTGGATTTTATTAAGGATCTCTAAATATACTTAGAATCATCAAGCCATATTTTGGCGATAGAAAAGTCGAGATGCCAGGTCACAATCAATAACTTTACTGATTCTTCTTTGGATTTTATTAAGGATCTCTAAATATATAGCAAGATCATCAAGCCATATTATAGCGATAGAAAAGTCGAGATGTAGGTCACAATCAATAACTTTACTTTAGTTCTTCTTTGGATTTTATTAAGGATCTCTAAATATATAGCAAGATCAATAAGCCATATTATGGCGATAGAAAAGTCGAGATGCCAGGTACAATCAATAACTTTACTGATTCTTCTTTGGATTTTATTAAGGATCTCTAAATATGCTGGCAAGATCATCAAGCCATGTTACGGCGATAGAAAAGTCAGATGCCAGGTCTACAATCAATAACTTTACTGATTCTTCTGGATTTTATTAAGAAGGATCTCTAAATATATAGCAAGATCATCAAGCCATATTATGGCGATAGAAAAGTCGAGATGCCAGGTCACAATCAATAACTTTACTGATTCTTCTTTGGATTTTATTAAGATTCTCTAAATATATAGCAAGATCATCAAGCCATATTTTGGCGATAGAAAGTCGAGATGTAGGTCATAATCAATAACTTTACTGATTCTTCTTTGGATTTTATTAAGGATCTCTAAATATATAGCAAGATCATCAAGCCGTAATACCGGCGATAGAAAAAGTCGAGATGCCAAGTCACAATCAATAACTTTACTGATTCTTCTTTGGATTTTATTAAGGATCTAAATATATAGCAAGATCATCAAGCCATATTTTGGCGATAGAAAGAATCCGGATACCAGGTCACAATCAATAACTTTACTGATTCTTCTTTGGATTTTAATAAGGATCTCTAAATATAGCAAAGATCATCAAGCCATATTATGGCGATAGAAAATCGAGATGCCAAGTCACAATCAATAACTTTACTGATTCTTCTTTGGATTTTATTAAGGATCTCTAAATATATAACAAGATCATCAAACCATATTATGGCGATAGAAAAATCGAGATACTTAAAGTCACAATCAATAACTTTACTGATTCTTCTTTAGATTTTATTAAGGATCTCTAAATATATAGCAAGATCATCAAGCCATATTTTGGCGATAGAAAAGTCGAGTACTTGAGTCACAATCAATAATTTTACTGATTCTTCTTTGGATTTTTATTAAGGATCTCTAAATATATAGCAAGATCATCAAGCCATATTATAGCGATAGAAAAGTCGAGATGCCAAGTCACAATCAATAACTTTACTGATTCTTCTTTGGATTTTATTAAGGTTCTCTAAATATATAGCAAAGATCATCAAGCCATGTTTTTGTGATAGAAAAGATCGAGATACCAGGTCACAATCAATAACTTTACTGATTCTTCTTTGGATTTTATTAAGGATCTCTAAATATATAGCAAGATCATCAAGCCATATTATAGCGATAGAAAAGAAGTCGAGATGTAAGTCACAATCAATAACTTTACTGATTCTTCTTTGGATTTTATTAAGGATCTCTAAATATATAGCAAGATCATCAAGCCATATTTTGGCGATAGAAAAAAGTCGAGATGCCAGGTCACAATCAATAACTTTACTGATTCTTCTTTGGATTTTATTAAGGATCTCTAAATATATAGCAAGATCATCAAGCCATATTTTGGCGATAGAAAAGTCCGAGATGTAGGTCACAATCAATAACTTTACTGATTCTTCTTTGGATTTTATTAAGGATCTCTAAATATATAGCAAGATCATCAAGCCATATTATGGCGATAGAAAAGTCGAGATGCCAAGTCACAATCAATAACTTTACTGATTCTTCTTTGGATTTTATTAAGGATCTCTAAATATATAGCAAGATCATCAAGCCATATTTTGGCGATAGAAAAGTCGAGATGCCAGGTCACAATCAATAACTTTACTGATTCTTCTTTGGATTTTATTAAGGATCTCTAAATATATAGCAAGATCATCAATGTAATATGGCGATAGAAAGAATCGAGATGTAAGTCACAATCAATAACTTTACTGATTCTTCTTTGGATTTTTTATTAAGGATCTCTAAATATATAGCAAGATCATCAAGCCATATTTTGGCGATAGAAAAGTCGAGATGCCAGGTCACAATCAATAACTTTACTGATTCTTCTTTGGATTTTATTAAGGATCTCTAAATATATAGCAAGATCATCAAGCCATATTATGGCGATAGAAAAGTCGAGATGCAGAGTCACAATCAATAACTTTACTGATTCTTCTTTGGATTTTAAGGATCTCTAAATATAGCAAGATCATCAAGCCATATTATGGCGATAGAAAAGTCGAGATGCCAAGTCACAATCAATAACTTTACTGATTCTTCTTTGGATTTTATTAAGGATCTCTAAATATATAGCAAAGATCATCAAGCCATATTGTAGCGATAGAAAAGTCGAGATGTAAGTCACAATCAATAACATGATTTCTTCTTTGGATTTTATTAAGGATCTCTAAATATATAACAAGATCATCAAGCCATATTTTTTGGCGATAGAAAAGTCGAGATGTGAGTCACAATCAATAACTTTTACTGATTCTTCTTTGGATTTTATTAGGATCTCTAAATATATAGCAAGATCATCCAAGCCATATTTATGGCGATAGAAAAATCGAGATGCCAGGTCATAATCAATAACTTTACTGATTCTTCTTTGGATTTTATTAGATTCTCTAAATATATATGCGAATCATCAAACCATATTTTGGCGATAGAAAAGTCGAGATGCCAGGTCACAATCAATAACTTTACTGATTCTTCTTTGGATTTTAATGAGATCTCTAAATATGTAGAGATCATCAAGCCATATTATGGCGATAGAAAAAGTCAAAGGATGCCAAGTCACAATCAATAACTTTACTGATTCTTCTTTGAGTTTTATTAAGGATCTCTAAATATATAGCAAGATCATCAAACCATATTTTGACGATAGAAAGTCGAGATGCCAGGTCACAATCAATAACTTTACAGTTCTTCTTTGGATTTTATTAAGGATCTCTAAATATATGGCAAGATCATCAAGCCATATTATGGCGATAGAAAATCGAGATGCCAAGTCACAATCAATAACTTTACTGGTTCTTCTTTGGATTTTATTAAGGATCTCTAAATATATAGCAAGATCATCAAGCCATATTATGGCGATAGAAAAGTCAGATGCCAAGTCATAATCAATAACTTTACTGATTCTTCTTTGGATTTTATTAAGGATCTCTAAATATATAGCAAGATCATCAAGCCATATTTTGGCGATAGAAAAGTCGAGATGCCAGGTCACAATCAATAATTTTACTGATTCTTCTTTGGATTTTATTAAGGATCTCTAAATATGTAGCAAGATCATCAAGCCATGTTAACGGCGATAGAAAAGTCGAGATGCCAAGTCACAATCAATACTTTGCTGATTCTTCTTTGGATTTTATTAAGGTTCTCTAAATATATAGCAAGATCATCAAGCCATATTTTAGCGATAGAAAAGATCGAGATGCAGGTGCAATCAATAACACTGATTCTTCTTTGGATTTTTATTAAGGATCTCTAAATATATAGCAAGATCGTCAAGCCATATTATGGCGATAGAAAGAAGTCGAGATGCCAAGTCACAATCAATAACTTTACTGATTCTTCTTTGGATTTTATTAAGGATCTCTAAATATATAGCAAGATCATCAAGCCATATTTTAGCGATAGAAAGATCGAGATGCCAGGTCACAATCAATAACTTTACTGATTCTTCTTTGGATTTTTTTTTATTAAGGATCTCTAAATATATATGCAAGATCATCAAGCCATGTTTTGGCGATAGAAAAATCCGGATACCAGGTCACAATCAATAACTTTACTGATTCTTCTTTGGATTTTATTAAGGATCTCTAAATATATAGCAAGATCATCAAGCCATATTATAGCGATAAGAAAAGTCGAGATACCAAGTCACAATCAATAACACTGATTCTTCTTTGGATTTTATTAAGATCTCTAAATATATAGCAAGATCATCAAGCCATATTTGTGATAGAAAGTGCGAGATGCCAGGTCACAATCAATAACTTTACTGATTCTTCTTTGGATTTTATAAGGATCTCTAAATATATAGCAAGATCATCAAGCCATATTATAGCGATAGAAAAGTCGAGATGTGGTCACAATCAATAACTTTACTGGTTTATTGTTGGATTTTATTAAGGATCTTGACCATAACCAAAAGAATCTGTCAATATGTTTGGCGATAGAAAAGATCGGATAAGGTCACAATCAATAACTTTACTGATTCTTCTTTGGATTTTATTAAGGATCTCTAAATATATAGCAAGATCATCAAGCCATATTATGGCGATAGAAAAGTCGAGATGCCAAGTCACAATCAATAAGTTTACTGATTCTACTTTGGATTTTATTAAGGATCTCTAAATATATAGCAAGATCATCAAGCCATATTATGGCGATAGAAAAGTCGAGATGCCAATTCACAATCAACAACTTTACTGATTCTACTTTGGATTTCATTAAGGATCTCTAAATATATAGCAAGATCATCAAGCCATATTATGGCGATAGAAAAGTCGAGATGCCAGGTCACAATCAATAACTTTACTGATTCTTCTTTGGATTTTATTAAGGATCTCTAAATATATAGCAAGATCATCAAGCCATATTATGGTGATAGAAAAGTCGAGATGCCAAGTCACAATCAATAACTTTACTGATTCTACTTTGGATTTTATTAAGGATCTCTAAATATATAGCAAGATCATCAAGCCATATTATGGCGATAGAAAAGTCGAGATGCCAAGTCACAATCAATAACTTTACTGATTCTACTTTGGATTTCATTAAGGATCTCTAAATATATAGCAAGATCATCAAGCCATATATGGCAGCAATATTTTAAGCATGGACGAATGCCAAATATGTAAGACAAACAAATTTTCTCGATAGAATCTGCCACGAAACTAACCTTACTAGCACCAAACCTAAAAATCGATTCGCTATAATCATTCCTCTTTATGTTAATGAAAAGCGTCAGCCCGAGAAGACGCAACGAATCACTCTCCTGGTGGTTAGCAACAGCAATACTGATGGAAGGCAGAAAGGGTTCTTTCAGACGATTAATGGAGAGCATTTTTGGCGGCGTTATAATTAACAAATCATTCCTTGTCCAACAGAATGTTGGTCATTTCTGAGATCAGCTGTTAATATTGTAGTGTTCGGGGGATACTGTTACACAAAATAGTTTTGTAAAGAAACTATTTGAATAGTGTTTTGATGTGGGGTCTGGAAAGATATAACTCAAGAGGGTCAGTCATGATGGTAGTATTCAATACGCAACTAGACAAATCACTGCAATAGTATTATTTTCTTTTTTCTTTCTAGAAAATTACCCAAAACTACTTATCATAAATGGATCATTCCATTCATGATAGTAAAGAGAGAGAGAGAGAGAGAGAGAGAGAGAGAGATAGAGAGAGAGAGAGAGAGAGTAACTGACTTTTACCAAAATAATTGATAATTCCTCCTTACCGATGCAATAGGAAATGATTAAGGATGCTTCGATTCCGTGTACGTGGTATTATGGGCCATTGGTGATAAGGTTTGAATTAGTGTAACTAGAGAATGTCCTGTTTGCTTTTTCCCTTAGATCTGCATTAGGCAAAAATCATACGGTCGGATTCAGAATCAACCTGAAAGTGTATAGGCTCTCGGGAACTGGTCACCGTCAATTTCAATATTTTTCTTTTATGACAAATGTGTTTGTTGAGACTCTAATGACTGGTAATCATGAAAAATTATTCCACGGAATCTTGTCCCTATTTTTTACGTCTTATTTTAGAATTATCCAAAAATTTAAACCTACTTACTATATCAAACTCGCTAGTCAAGTCGATAATAAAAATTTACAGTTTTTTTATACTGTTCTACCAAGAGTCAGTTGTTCATTAGTACACACCGGAGGATAAGATGCTCGATAAATCTGAGCAATCTTCCTTCAATATCAGAGAACAATCCTGCTTTGATATAAGTTTGGATGGTTGGATGGTTTGGATAAGTTTGGATGGTTGGATGTTTTTGAATAATCCTGCTTTGATATAAGTTTGGATGGTTGGATGTTTTTGAACAATCCTGCTTTGATATAAGTTTGGATGGTTGGATGGTTTGGATAAGTTTGGATGGTTGGATGGTTTTGAACAATCCTGCTTTGATATAAGATTGGATGGTTGGATGGTTTTGAACAATCCTGCTTTGATATAAGTTTGGATGGTTGGATGGTTTGGATAAGTTTGGATGGTTGGGTGGTTTTGAACAATCCTGCTTTGATATAAGTTTGGATGGTTGGATGGTTTGGATAAGTTTGGATGGTTGGATGGTTTTGAACAATCCTGCTTTGATATAAGTTTGGATGGTTGGATGGTTTGGATAAGTTTGGATAAGTTTGGATGGTTGGATGGTTTTGAACAATCCTGCTTTGATATAAGTTTGGATGGTTGGATGGTTTGGATAAGTTTGGATGGTTGGATGGTTTTGAACAATCCTGCTTTGATATAAGTTTGGATGGTTGGATGGTTTGGATAAGTTTGGATGGTTGGATGGTTTTGAACAATCCTGCTTTGATATAAGTTTGGATGGTTGGATGGTTTGGATAAGTTTGGATGATTGGATGGTTTTGAACAATCCTGCTTTGATATAAGTTTGGATGGTTGGATGGTTTGGATAAGTTTGGATAAGTTTGGATGGTTGGATGGTTTTGAACAATCCTGCTTTGATATAAGTTTGGATGGTTGGATGGTTTGGATAAGTTTGGATGGTTGGATGGTTTTGAACAATCCTGCTTTGATATAAGTTTGGATGGTTGGATGGTTTGGATAAGTTTGGATGGTTGGATGGTTTTGAACAATCCTGCTTTGATATAAGTTTGGATGGTTGGATGGTTTGGATAAGTTTGGATGATTGGATGGTTTTGAACAATCCTGCTTTGATATAAGTTTGGATGGTTGGATGGTTTGGATAAGTTTGGATAAGTTTGGATGGTTGGATGGTTTTGAACAATCCTGCTTTGATATAAGTTTGGATGGTTGTTTTTGTTTAGCAACACCTCCATGGATTATTTAATGTCGAAATATAAATATTTTGTACGCATTTTTTCTACATAATAATGATTTTAGTGATACAAGTCTTACTAATTAACCCATAGCTTTGGGTTAGAAGAGGTGGATTCATGCCTTTTCCAAGTGTATTTGGGCATAAGTGAATATAACGAACCCAACGGGAATTGGGACTGGGATTATTTATTTACAAGAATAATTTCATATTTACAACTTTCTAAAAACTAATACAATTGTATTTATAACTAACGCTATGCAATATTTAACATTTACCAACTTATAAAGAAACAAATATGAACATTTTTCTTCATAAATTTATAAACAAAAACTTAATTAAAGATATGTGAACGATTAACCAACGAAAACGAAATCCTTATTATTTACCATCAATTGGTAATTAATCGATGTTTTGGTAACCACACCAATAATCTATAATTATAAATCGATAATCAATCTAATAAATAGTGTAAATAATCAATCTAATAAATAAATAGTGTTTATTTTTTATGTTGTCAATTCTGAAGGACAATGAAATGAACTTTTATTAAAATTTTAATAAATGCTTTTTGAAACAGTAATCATTACCGTCAGTCAGTTAAGTGCCATACGTGATATATGCATAGACGATCATGTCTCTTTCGAGACATGCCTGACTAGACATAAGATTTTCAAACAGTAGATTTCCATTACTTTCTGCGGTAGACTGATTGCCAACCAAGGCTACAGAACCCAATCTGTCCTGCTATTTAATTCATAACTGGAAGGAAAAAGAGATGAATTCATATCTTTCTTAATGCAACTGATTTAATTCGAATGTGCGTTGTGGTGCAGTGTATATCGGCTCGGAATGAGAAATCGGAGAGCCAAGTTCGAATTCCAGTTGAAATAATATGGAAAAAGGAAAACATTATTAGAGAGAGAGAGAGAGAGAGAGAGAGAGAGAGAGAGAGAGAGAGAGAGAGAGAACAATAAAAGAATAGGAATTACGAAGACAGAAGATAACGACTGACAATTTTGAAGATCAAAGTGAACCAGAAAGCACAAGGCCAGGAGAGAACTTCACAAGCGAGAAATGCAAGAGAAGAAACCGTTAGCGTAGACTTTACTGTTGTATCTAGCCATTTTAGCTGTAAAATGATGAGACCTAGCTACCAATCATGTACTTCGCTTAAATTCGTAAACGTGGGATACCAAAGAGAAAAGCTAACCAGAACAATCACCATGAAAGCATTCATAGAAAAGGCGCAGGGAAACTATGTTACGGCGGTGATTGAAGCCGAGATACCAGTTCAGGATTGATAACATTGCAGATTCGTTGTATTTTATCAAGAATCCCTAAATACAGAGCAGAAGCACCAGACCAGATGTGACAGAAATATTCAATTCACGGATAAATGGTCAATTTATAAGATACATAACGTTTTCTAATTTTATATTATCCACAGAATTGAATTTCTGCCATTGCTTACTTCTGCTGTCTCCGATTTGTAACTCAACATGCGGGGTCCCTTTTTCTTTCACCACTGTGCATTTCATTTACTGTGAGTTACTTTCCAGAGGTTTCCAATGTCTCGAAATCAAACTTAGTAGACTTGCATCTTTCGCACCGTGAAATAGCATGCTCTCTATAGCCTTAGAATCGAAGCTAGATGAGACATACTCAGAGCTGTGCTGAACACCCAATAAATAGCAGCCCCCACCCCCCCCCAAAAAATCAATTATACAGTGAACTACCAACAACGTATGTCGAGTTCTTTTTTATGTGCCGTGTTCCCTCAGGACGTAGGCGATCATGGCTCTTTACAACTTCCTGTACCTTATAGCTCTTAATAAATTTTATCTTTCTGTTATTTCTCCTAATACCACTTTCGCCTTCTATTTACTCAAGTTCACTATGATTTATGTATTACTAGCAGTATAGCCCGGCGTTGCTCGGGTGTAATGAAAGCTTTAAAACTAATCCATGGTCCTGGAGCTCAGACTCAGCCTAAAGAATATTTGTGTGAAGTTTGGTGACAATCGGATACAAATTGTGGATTTGTATAAAGGACATACAGACAGATAAACAGACCCACACAAACGTCTTGCTTTATATATATATATATATATATATATATATATATATATATATATATTATCGATTTTCTGCACTACTGTAAGAACTGCAACCTTGAAACTTCTAAATATCGTTTCTTATGTCTTTGTCTATGAGTGTATCAAATTTGATTAAAATCGGACCACTCCTTCTATAACCCGATTTTTTCGATTATCGATTTTCGATATTTATCTGGGGTACCTCGACACAAAACCTAACTAAGAACACCCGCAGACGCTTATAGTACAACTGTGTAAATTTTCAAGAAAATCGGTTCAGCCGTTTCGGAGTCTATAGGAAACGGACACACACACACACACACACACACACACACACACACACACACACACACACACAAAGTTCCATTTATAAATAAGTTTAGATTTAGATTTAGATTTTCCTCTGTCTCTTGCCTTCAATCTGCCCCGTGCGTATCAGAACAAGTCCTCTTCCCTCATTACCAACTGTGTTGAATTACTGATGAATTCGTGAATTAATGCAGGACAGTGATGCGGGGTGTACACGTCATGAGTGTTCAACCTAGCTTGGTTTGGCTTTTTTCTTGGTTTGGCTTTTTTCATACACCGACATATCAAACAGTCCTTTAAGTTTCCCTTGTATATTTGTCATCATCAGTGTTTTTAGAACATCTTTTAGAATCATCTCGCTGTACATGCTAAATAAATCCAGTGATAAACTTCACCCTTATTGCATCTCGCTTTCTGTCTTAGTCTGTCACGTCTGCTTTATGTCAGATCATTCGACGAGCGATAGTGGTGTCATGTAACCGGTTATTACCTGTCACATGATCGGATCAACGGTGACAAAAATCCGATTTCCTGTTATGACCACCAGCTAAAATGTTTTACTCCTAAGTCTTGGAGGTTTGTCGATTTGAGTCATCTTCTTAAGCTTACACTGTCATTTTCAGCGGTTCTGTAAAGGAGATATAAATAAGATTGTATTTTTTACGTCCTAGAGTTCACTCAAACAATAAAGTAAGATTGAATGTACAAACAATTACGTACAATGCACAGCAACAAATTTTATTGCCTATATAATCTAAATTGGAATAATACAAAGGAAGAGAATGAAGGTGCACATGTACAGGAGCCGTGTTGTTAGACTCAGTCACTTTTCATTAAACCTAAGCTCGAGTTTCAAGATAGTCTTTCGTACTTCGACTCATATTCTTTCACACTCAGTAACTTTTTGTCTTAGTGACTTTATCGTCTTGCTTGGGTTGAAATGATAAAAAAAATCGATTTATCAGGGAGGTGACTTCTTCCTGTTATCGGTCCGGGGAGACAATCCTAGCATGTGGCACCATTGGGAAACCATATTATGGGTTGACCCAATTGTGAATAAATTTGACTAGGCGGAATTATTAGAAAGCCGTCGGTCGTTGGCAAGATCGTGATTAAGGGTTCAAGTGTACTGGCCTTGTTGAAACTGTTGATATATATAATACCACAAAAATCGTTGGTAATGAATTTATTTTTGAAAAAATGAAGTATTTTTCATTTTTATTTTTAAATAATCGTTTCATCCCAAGCAAGGCTGACCGTCACTGGGACATAGGGGTTTACAGCGAAAAAAAAAAAAAAAAAGAAAGAAAGGACAATGCATTGGGAATTTCGAAGAAAGGATCAGAGAAAGGTGGGAATCAAGGAAATAGAAAATGATAATTGACGTTGAAGTTAAACTTTTCGAGATTATAACTATCAGAGAACCAAGCAAACGGAAGGGAGTTCTACAAACGCGAAGTGCGAGAAAAGGAACTGTTGCAGAAGAAGAGACTGTTACATTTAACTATTTCGACGGTAAAAGGGTGGGACCTAGATGCCAATCTAGTATAGTGCATAAATAGATGTGGTCGGGGTACCAAGGAAATAAGCTCGTCAGAGCAGTAGCCATGAAAATGCTTTTAGAAAAGTCAAAGGGAGACCACATCACTTCAGTGAAAAAGTGACTGAAGGTTGGCTGCCATGTCAGGATCAATTACATTCCAGGTCCTTCTTTGGTATTTCTAGATTTAAACATTTGTAATGCTATAAGGAGCTCGAACATGTTTATTAAATCAGCCTTGTGCCAAATATAACCGAACATCCCATAAGGTAAGATATCATCAGAAGGTTGGAAAGAATGAAAGTGTTTCGTTTGTATGTTTAAGTGGGAATTTATTTACAGAACTGAAAAACAAATTTTAAAGGAAGTAAAATTATTAACTGTGTAAACGTTTTAAGAGAAATAGTAGTAAAGTGTTAAATGAATCCAGAGTTCGTTGTAGTAGTAAGTTCTTCGTACCTTTCTTTCTTTTAGCAGCCGTCGGATAAGTAACAAGAAAGAAGAAGCAATAAAAGAAAACTGTACTTATCGACGTTAATTTGTAGGAATCTGTTGAAGTGTCTTATTGTTGTTGTATTTTTCTTTTTGTTGACGGCGAATAGACGAAGATGAAGAAGAAGAGATAAAGAAAAATAGTACGCGAAAAGAAGAGAGAGAGAAAATGTATATCGACGAGACATATGTCCGGTTCAGCGGTTTGAAATTTCTCTTTTACATTGTGGTGGTGTTCTATCTGATCTCTGCTCCCATCTGACTGATTCAATTTTCTCTATTCATATCAAATAACATTTTTGACGCCGGTTTGTTAATCTCAGTTTTTTAATTCGTTCTTTGTTATTGGTTAGAAAATAATTCATATTGGATCGCGAAATTTGGTTTCGTCTTTTTCCTTCAGTACAGGGTCATTGGTCCAGTGGATATCGGCTCGGAACGAGAAACCGGGGAGCCTAGTTCGAATTCCAGTTGAATCCATTGTATTCACTTACGCGCAAATACCCTTGGGAACGGTATTAATCCGTCTCTTCCTTCCAGTTATGGGTTAAATAGCAGGACAGATTGGGTTCTATAGCCTTGGTCGGCAACCGGTCTACCGCAGAAAGCAATGGCAACCTACTGCGGGATAATCTTCTGCCCAGTCAGTCATGTCTCTTTCGTGACATGATCGCCCAAGCGTGTATCGCGTATGGCACTTAACTGACTGACAGGGTCATTCCTTTTTCCTATCGGTCAAAAGTATTTTCGCATTGGCTCGCGAATTTGTAATCAGTGTAGAGAAGAGAATTACTTTTACTTCGTACTCACATCAATGCAATACATTTAGCATCTAACATTCGTAATGCAACTTAAACCTCGGCCTTGTGTCACATTCGGTAGCAACGTTGGCACACTGAAAACTAAATCTATTCTTAAATCGGTCATCGTGATAGAAATTCATTTTTATTTTTATGGAAAACCATTAAAATTTTTCTTAAGTATAAATAATTCTTGCTACATCTAGAAATCATATCCTTTTAGATGTTACTAATTTAATTACCCGACTGCCAAATTTTGGTTTTTACAGTATGTGAATTCGAAGTTAAAAGCTGAATTTCACACTTTGTTTTATTCTTAATGTTCTATCTTCTTACCACTACGCTCTAAATTTGGCATGGCTGGATGTTACTCACCAAAATTGACTAATAACAGTTGATGATATTGGAGAGTGCAAAGAACAGAGAATAAGATGGTAAAACATCAGGTGGTGATTATATATATGTTTTGTTAGAATAAAACTAATGACAACAACTTGTTTAACTATATTGCATCGAGTTGAAAGCAAATGCTTATACCCAAATTGTTGTTTCTGCTAATTTGAGAGAAAATCCGATATTCATCTTGTATCTTACCCACCATACTCAGCACAGAGTGCCACTAGGCTCCCTTTTTTGTCTTATTTTATTTACGTTGTCTTAGTAATAAATTATTATCACATGTAATAACATGGAGAGATTTAAAAGGATTAAGCAAAAGAAGAAAATTGTTCAGAATTATCTTTCTTTAATCAAATGAATTCCACTTTCTCCCACTTCTCAAATTTTCTGATTCAAGACGGATTTCATTTAATTTCACTCTTTTTTTTCTTTTTCAAAAAACTCTTTTTAGATATTGATTGGGTAATGCTTAAACCATTTAGTGGCAAACTGGATGGGTAAGAAAAAGACTTTGTTTGTTTGTGGCTCAAATGTAAATAGTACTTTAGCTCAAGGAGTTAGGCTTGATGATCAGAACGAGGAGACATTTTTGGGTCTGGGCATTCAAATGAGTAGCATAAAACCCTGGATTTATTTAGACTCTAATAATTAGTGTGGGTTTATTTGCTTTGCTTGAGTATTTGAGGGAGACAATCGTTTCCTTTGTTTAGGAATTAGGCTTTATTTTTCTTATTCAACATGTTCTTAAAATCATTCTCTCTAGACGTTCTTTCTTTCTTTCTTTCTTTATTTCTTTCTTTCTTTCTTTCTTTCTTTGAATTTGTTCCCTTTACTCTTTCTTTACTTTTTCAATATTTTTTCTTCTTTTTCATTTTTTAATCATTTTCATTTTTATTTTTTCTTATTTTTTAATTCTTTAATTGTCCTCAATTTGAATTCTTTCTTTCTTTCTTTCTTTCTTTTTTTCTTTCTTTCTTTCTTTGCTTTGCTTTTTTTCATTCTGTTCTTCTTTGATTTTCATTCTGTTGTTCTCTCTCTTTCCATTCTTTATTACTTTTTGTTATTCTTTCTTTCTTTCTTTCTTTCTTTCTTTCTTTCTTTCTTTGGATTTGTTCCCTTTACTCTTTCTTTACTTTTTCAATATTTTTTCTTCTTTTTTCATTTTTTAATCATTTTCATTTTTATTTTTTCTTATTTTTTAATTCTTTAATTGTCTTCAATTTGAATTCTTTCTTTCTTTCTTTCTTTCTTTCTTTCTTTCTTTCTTTGCTTTGCTTTTTTTCATTCTGTTCTTCTTTGATTTTCATTCTGTTATTCTCTCTCTTTCCATTCTTTATTACTTTTGTTATTCTTTCTTTCTTTCTTTCTTTCTTTCTTTCTTTCTTTCTTTCTTTGGATTTGTTCCCTTTACTCTTTCTTTACTTTTTCAATATTTTTTCTTCTTTTTCATTTTTTAATCATTTTCATTTTTATTTTTTCTTATTTTTTAATTCTTTAATTGTCCTCAATTTGAATTCTTTCTTTCTTTCTTTCTTTCTTTCTTTCTTTCTTTGCTTTGCTTTTTTTCATTCTGTTCTTCTTTGATTTTCATTCTGTTATTCTCTCTCTTTCCATTTTTTATTACTTTTTGTTATTCTTTCTTTCTTTCTTTCTTTCTTTCTTTCTTTCTACTATTGTTTCATTATTTTTCTTATACTTTCTTCCATTCTCGTTCCTCTTTCCTTTTTTCATATTTTCATGCCTTCATTTGTTTAATAATTATTTCACCTTATTTTCTTGTTTTTATTTCCTTCATTTTTTAATTTTGAATTATTTCTTTTTATCTTTCATTTTTTCTACATTATTTCTTTACACCTTCTTTCTTTAGACTTTCTTTCATATTTTTCATATTTTCTTGTAGAGATATATTTATCTTTTATTATCTCTTTTACGTTTCTTTTTTTTCTTTCTCTCCTTCTTTCTATCGACATTTGCTAGTCTCTTTCCTCTGTTTTTATCCCGATTAAATACTCTAGAGCCATATTTTAGAAAAGCGTAAAGATAAAATTGTGGTTGTTGTGGTGCAGTGGATATCAGCTCGAAATGAGAAATCAGGAAGCCGATTTCGAATTCCAGTTGAATTCCTTTACATTCACTTATACTTGGGAAATGTACAAATAAATTTATTCTCCCTCTAGCTATAGGTTAAATAGCAGAACAGATTGGCACCTATAGCCATGGTTGGCAACCAGTCTACCACAGAAAGTAATGGTAACCTTCTGCGAGAAAAAAGCTTCTGAATAGTCAGTCATGTCTCGAAAAGGGCCTGATTGCCCAAGAGTGCATCATGTAGATATTTACCCTACTCTCCCATTGGAGCGAGATCTGACACAAGGTTTTTTTTTAACGTGGGGAACCCGACCGCGTACAGACGGGCGAAGAAGTAAAAATTCCCCAGTCCACTCAACCGCCTGTTGAGCTGGCCCCGGTGACGAGCACCTGGTTCATTCCTCTGCTGCAATGGGGTGGCACGGCCGCAGGGACATTGTTCCCCGTGACCGGGCATCTACTCAGTGTAATTTTTCCCAGAAGCACGTTTGTCCTCGCGGACGGAGCTACAACTGAGCCGCACTCTGTCTTCGTGGACAGAGACGCAACTGAGAGATGATTTTTGGTCCCTATCCGACACAAAAATGTGCCAGGTAAGTATAAGAGTGCATCATGTATGGCACTTATCTGACTGACTGAAAGATAAAATATGCCGGGTTGCCAACACTTACACAGAAAAGAACCCAAGTTCTGCTTTTCTTAATTTATTCAGCATATAAAAGTTTCACCAGAATATTATCTTTTTAATTTTCTGATGTCTCTCTTTATTAAATTCTGATGACAATTTGATTACAATGATTCTATTCTGTAGTGTCATCTTATTAGACATTGGAAATCATACGTCTAAAGTTCTCTGTCAACCGAACAATTTAGTCTTTGATTTAGTTTCGATATATTTGAATGAAACTGATCTGAATAGGTATTTTTTTCTCTTTTCTTCGATAATACAGTTTTAAGTATTCACACACTCACATACACACGCAAATACATTATACAGGGGGCAATGAATAATTTGTAGTCTAAACTACACAAAAAAAAAATAACACTTACATGTATATTTACCGAAATTACACAAAAATATCTGGAAATACTAAAGAGTAAGTTTATTCAATGTAATCATTATTGGTTTTGACCATGGACCCCAGACGATTTCAAAATCTCCTGCAACTCTTCTGGACAGTCTCCTTGTTTAAGTTGGTAAATTACAAGAAAATCCTATACAGGTTGATGTGAATAAATTGAAGTATGTTATATGAAACAAGTCCTATATCATCTAACAATTAACTCAAAAGAAAAAAGTAGAATTGCTAACATTCGCAAAATCGAATCAAAACGACTGAAAACATTTTGGAAAACCCAGACCAAGGCAAATTTCACAAGTCAGTGTGAAAAGTAAGATTCTAGATTCTGATTGGATAGGAAAGAGCAAATTGATTTATAACCCCGGTCAATTTTTTTCACGCCTAGAAAATGGGTATGCTGTTCGGAACCAATCACATGACTAAAATTAATTACTTAACCACGTCTCTTGACCGGTTAAGTTAGTCCGAGATCGGAGCGGTAATCTGACAGACCTCAACACAATCTAAGGAAGAAACCGACCCGGTCATGCTTCGTCGGCAAACATTCATTTTTCCTCTTCTTCCAAGATTTTTTTTTCGTTTTCACCCACACACCGTTAAAGAAAACAACAGCAACAAGATAACTTCAACTGACTTCGATAAGTACAATCTCCATTATTGCTTAATTTTCCTTTTCACTCTCTTGCCGGTCATAAAAAGAAAAGAACACAGACTTTATTAGTAACCTTTTCAATCTTTCTACATATACACATTCTGCTGCTATCAACTACAAGCTTACATTTAAAAAGCTTTGCCACTGCATATGGAATGAGAGAGGTATCGAAATGGACACTAAAAGACTGGTTTATAGAGCGGCCAATTTGACCACACTGTTGTACAGTTCAGAATCATGGACCCCATATAGGTTCCATATGAATCATCTGGATTTCCTCCACAAAAGTTTTCTCCGCGCGTTCTCTGGCTATTTTTGATGATAGGGTGTCCAATGCCGATCTTCTTGTAAAATGCAGCATTGATGGTGTAGCAGTAGGGAGATGGTTAATGTGGCCTTGTGTTAAACATAACCAAACTCCCTACATCTTAGGATTATTCGCTATCATCAGAAGGCTGGGGATTGGAATGTGTAGATTTGTGGAAGAATAAAAGTATACATTTCGCATGTTTAAATAGAAATTTATTAATGGAAAAGAATAACATGAATTTGTAGTTAATGTCCATTGAGAAACAGTATTAAGAAGTTAAGAGTATCAAAAGTTTGTAGTCGTCCTTGCAAGAGTGAGTGTACGTAGGCAGGAACGTATGTATGTATGTATGTATGTATGTATGTATGTATGTATGTATGTATGTATGTATGTATGAGCCTTTATTGTTGGGTAAGATTGTCATTGAAGTTATTGCTTAGGGTGAACGGTGAAAAGGAAGGAGGTGAGAGGTGAGAGAGAAAGGTTATAGCGATCGCTTGACGTTAGGCAAGAGACGTGTTAACTACGCATTAGGGATGCATTAGGGCGGTAGTTTTGGAGGCAGTACGTTCGAAAAAGTTTAGGAGATGAGCTTCTGTTATATAGACTGAAAGATGTCAAAGTCTGCCTTCTGATAGCGAAAAAGTGTCCTATGGAACAGTAAATCAGGGGATGTTATTGATTTGAAGTCAAACTGAACACTGATCAGGGAATGATCAGACGTGCCATTGGAGAGTAAAGATTTTGCTGTGCATTTGTCAGAGTAAGATGTTTGGAAAATCCGAGGAGGTAAAGTAGGGAGCTCGATCGTGTTTGTTCAATTGACCTTGTGCCAAACATAACCGAACACTCCACTATGTACTCCAAATCAGAAGGTCGAAAGATATACATTTGTTTCGTTTGTATAAATAAGGGAAAATATAGTTATAGAGCAGAATAACATCTAATTTGTAGAAAATGAAATTATTAACTGTGCAAATGTTCCAAGAGGGTGTGTAGTAAGTAGTTCAAAAAATTAAGAGTTCATTTGTTTTAATGAAATCTAATTTGTGCATAAAAATATAAGTCCATGTTTTTACTAAGTGGATCAGCAAAGTAGTAATAATGTTTTGTTCCTTAGTAATGTCTTGTTTCTTTTTTGTATGACGAATAGGTGAAGAGGAAGGAGATATAAAGAAAACAGCACACGTGGAGGTGAGGGAGTGCGAGTGTGTGTCGATGGGACAGTTGTGCCCGATCAGCGGTTGACATTTTATGTTATATTATGGCTCCGTTGAGTGCTCTCGGCTTCCTTATCTCTGGTTGACCAATCAAAAACAGTGAAATATGTAGTCAAGTCAATCACGTGGTCAGCCCCAAACGTACAGTCACTTTTGGGTAGAGAAAACATATGACACTGGTTATTGAAAGTTCAATCTGTTGTTTTCTGGAAATCGCTCTCTTTTCGTTGGTTAAAAAATTTATGCAAATTTTGTGAGGGGTCCGCACAGTCTGGTCTTTAATTATTTCTGAGTTCTGGAAAACGCAAAGTGCGGCTTTACGCGAACTGCCCAGGTCAAGATTGTAAAGTAACAAATTGGATCTCGTGAATTCTGGAAGATCACCAACCAAATTATGAACAGAGGCAAAGCAGCTGTGCTATTATAAGTGGCCCGAAGTTGATATGCCCTCGACAGACAAGGTGAAGATCTTCCTCTCGATCTTTGCTCAACTTTTGATGACAAAGGGAATGCCATCCCCAAATTCTCACGTCTCACTGAGCACAACCTCAGTAATATACCCATCTCTGACTTATCAAAAACCTCGACACCAAAAAAAAAAAAAAAAAGCCACTCGCCCGGATAAAATTCTACTGATCAACGCAGATTTATCGCGATTCTCGCAAAATTATTTAAACGCTGCTTGAAAGAGATCCTTCCTAAGCCCGTGGAAGGTGGAAAGCGCATATTCAGATTTTAAAAACGCGGACAACCAATCCCCATCCCCTTAGAAGAGACCCATTAGTCTCCTCAGTATCAACAGCAAATATTTGGAGGCTATTATCAACATTGTCGAGCACCTAGATAAGAACAATCTCTTGTACGACGAGCAGTACCGGTTTCTACTGGTGATGCCCTAATTACCATTACACACAGCATCAGTGATACATACATAACACAAGAACCATAGCATTATATAGCTCAAAAGCCTTCGGCAAATGTTTACAATACAAGCCCTCCGCCTATAGAATAACTGAAAGTTTTCTCTACTATAAAATATACTATAAAATAAACTATAAAATATACTATAAAATATGCTATAAAATATACTATAAAATATGCTATAAAATATACTATAAAATACTTTCTAACTGGTAAATCCCTAAAGGTAGTTATTAACAGCCAATCCTCTGAGGTTCTGGCGGTCAACGCAGGCGTCTCCCAATGGATTAACTCTCTTTCTGATTTACATGAATGATCTACCTAAGAATCTACTCCGAAACATTTATACCAATGATACGACGATATGCGATCACATCTCCAAAAGTCTTGATGATCGGAGATGAGTAGCTGATATCTCTTTCAATCTTAAAGTAACTTCTCAGTGGGGAAAAACTGGCTGGTTACATTCAATGCCTCCAAAAGCAAACTGGTTGCATTCTATCACCGCTGATCAGACACCGAATGATTGAATGTTCCCTCGATAAGGCACCGTGCCCCGTGGAAGATACTGGGCCTCAGATTTACATCCGACCTCAAGTGGAATTTGATATATACGATACATCCCTAAAGAGTCAAGTAAAATGATCAATTCTCTATACCACTCCAGTAAAGATTTTGACTCTTCATACTATCCTCTTAAACAAAAAAAAAAAAAAAAAAGAAGCTAGATCAGATTTTATGAAAACTAACTTAATGTAGCTGCATTCGTTGTGATAGCGATTGTGCAAATAGGTGTGAACGCGCTCTGCTATAATTAATTTAAAATTAACCATTCTGGCGACGATGTTTTGCAAACAAGCATTCCAAATCAAAGGGTGATAACATCTGCAAATGTTTGCAAATTCACAATCACAATTATTACTGTTATATTAAGTTTGTCTTCGTAATTTACCCATGAGGATGATCTCCAAGCAGATTGAAAGTACTTGGGTTAACAAAAAATACGGCATCTTCTTTTATGAATTTCACCTTAACATTAAGGAGCTAATTAGAAAACTAGAAAGGATGATTATAAAAATAAATAGACGCAATTTGTCTATATTATTTAATGAATATATTGTTAAATATATCAGACAACGAAAGTCTATTATGTTTAATTTTGAGCCGAGAAGTTAATCTGAACTTAGAACCAGCATTATAAAATATTATCCAAATGGTGGATAATTTTCGTCTTTATTTTCACCTGAAATTAAAGCCAAAATACGATGTTTAGAACGGCTCATGATTAAACATAATCGACATTCATTGTCTGTTATATTTAAAAGTATATGTTTAGAAAATTACCTGCTGCCTCGATACACTAAATTTATATATATATATATATATATATATATATATATATATATATATTTACTCCAACATTTTACTCCGAAGTCAAATGGGCAGTCAGCTGAGTGGACAGCAGCAGGTAAAAGCCGTCCAAAGCGACCAAAGAGGCAAACATCAGCAGACAAGGCTTTGTCCTCCGTATTTTGTAGTTCGCAAGGTATTTTGATAATCGATTACCGTGAGAAAAAAAGAGCTATCAATAGTAAATATTATATAGCATTATTGATGTGTTTGAAGAAAGAAATCGACAAAACACGGATACAAATGGTAAAGAAAAAATAATCTTTCATCAAAACAACGCACCGTGTCACAAGTCGATGGCAACGATGGTAAAACTACATGAATTGCACTTCGAATTGCTTCCTCATCCACCTTATTCTCCAGATCTAGCCCCAGTGAATACTGGCTGTTTGCAGACCTCAAAAGAATGCTCCAGGGAAAGAGATTTGGCTCCAATGAAGAAGTGATATCGGAAACTGAGGCGTATTTTAAAGCCTAAGACAAATTGTTCTACAAAAAATGATAAATGATGTTAGAGAAGCATTCGAATAATGTATGGAAGGAGACTATGTTGATGAATAAAGTCGAATTTATCTTAAAAGTTGTTTTACTAGTTAAACCCGGGATTTATGGAGTGATGTGTTATATTATATTTTGAACACTCTGAAGGAATGGTAGACTTTGAAAAAACAGTAGTTACTCTAGCACTTACGCATCGCTCATTCAGTAATGAATTAGAGCACTCTAACTACTGGCGTATGATACATCATACGCTAAAAAGTCTGCCTCCTTCTACCGAGCGCCCATAGCTCAGAGGTAGAATCATCGACTGACACCAATTTGGTCTGGTTTCAATTCTGGGTAAAAGCAATCGGATGTCTAACCGTACTGATAGCGAAACAGATCTCTCTGCGGATGACTCTCTCTCTCTATATATATATATAATAAGATATACTTTTAAGGTATGGTATATTTATGGGTTAAAATGCTGTCAGCTATAGAGCATATGTAAATATAAAAGTGGACATTGAAGTCAACACTCAGAAATGGCTTTGCATGTAGCATGAAACAGACTGTCGCTTCTGGGTATTGACTTCAATGTCCCCTTATATATATACTACATCTAAGATGTATATATATATATATATATGTGTGTGTGTGTGTGTGTGTGTATATATATATATATATATATATATATATATATATATATATAATTGTGTATTTAGGTTGCAATGCCTCTTTTATACAAGTCTCATTGAAGACAACTGAAAAGTAATGTTATTAAGCTTTTTATTATCTTTTTCTTGTATTCATACGAGCATTTACTTTCTGGACAAAATCTGTGTCAAAACGGATCACAAGATCTGTGGATCTGAGCACTAATAGTATTAGCTATTCGCAGTCTTTCTTTCTTTTTTGCTACACTGAATACGTAGAATTTTTAAAATATGCATATATATATATATAGATGAAGATACTTTTAATTGCCGAAAATGGTCAGCACATTGTGGCCGTGTTCGTGTCTCAAGTTGGCTTCTTCTTATTAATAATGCTACCATTATTTTTCACATTTTTCTGCATGTGGATAAGTTTATTACGTTTGTATTTACCACAAGTAAGTTGGTAGACCTATGTTTGTGATTAAACATATATATATATAGCCTTTGAAATTTTATTCACCTGATCGACTCAGTCAATTAAAAACTTAATTGGGTGATTAGAGTTTATTGCTTTACTTGCCCGCGGTCAATTAAAAATCTCGCAATGAAATGTGTTGCTTCACTTATAGAAAAAGGAAATCTGATTCCTTTTACAACTGAAAAGTATGCCATTGAAGTTTCACAAGTTACTTAGAATGACCTACAATGACATTATTGAACTCTTTCGTCTTATGCATGGCACCTGAATTACGTCGAAATGTGGGGTTAAACAAAAGACAGTGGCATTCTGCAATCATCAAAGCAAGATCTGACAAATAGAATTTAGATTGACAAGCTCCTGTTTTGCTTTTATCGTCCCGGTCAGTGTAAACATTCATTTAATTTACACTTCCAGAGTGGAGCCAAAATGTCTCTGTCACCCAGATTTAAGATGTGCACAGATTTTTAGAAACTCATTTGGAAAAATATTATCCTTGACTCAACATCTATATTTCCTCCACACAACGATGATTTGAAAGAGAGAAAAAAGAATATGCATACTTCTTTCAAACACACTGAAAAACAAATTATACAAGTAATAATATTTGATAGAAAATTGTTGAGAAAATCAGATTTGTTATTTTTTTTATCATCTTTTAGATGTAGGTTGTAGTCAAACAGAAGAAAAAAACAACGAATTTAGGTACCTCCACTTAATTGCCGAACCCCCCCCCCCAAAAAAAAACAGATATTATGTTGTTAAAAGGGCTCAAAATTATAAAAACCAAAGTTTTAGCATCAAAATATTTATGCTATTATTAAGAAAAAAAGATCAAATTTTGTTGTTATTATTTTTAAAAAATTTTAAATCCTTTCTAACACATTCAAAATTTTTATTAGAATATCATTTTTTGTTTTCCATCAGTGATTCACACTGTTTATGTAATGTGACTATTAAGAAAATGGAGTCAGACGAGTAAGATGATTTTGGGGCGAGTAAATTTCCCTCGCTGTCTGCTGCCAGTCAAGTGATTTCTTTTTCAAATCTCAAAAGCTGTATATATATATATATATATTTCGAAATAACAACATCGCTTGAAAAGACACAAAAAGTGTCGAAACAAAATAGCTACTTTTGTAGTGATATTATAACATATCAATGTTATAATTTATTAATAAATATTATTATTATTATTAGCTCTACTTTGTATTAAGCACTTTTTTAAAAATAGTGTTTCTTTGGATGGGGAATATTATTCCACCCATACTTGTATATATATATATATATATAAAATTTTAGTGGCAGTTTTACTTTTATCCTAATTTAGATAAAAACTAACAAAGGCTCTTTGAGATGTTTTTTTATCTAAATTTTCTATGATTTAGGAAAAGGAAACACAAAATAAAAACTTCGCCAAATGAATGTCTGTGAGCTTTCTTCCTCACTTGGATAATATCTATGACATTAACAATTCAAATAAGATATACACTGTTTACACAATCATTATATTATTGTGTCAGTTAGTTTTTCATTTATCTGATAATAGCTCAAGAAGCATGCAATCATAAGAATTCTTAGAAGTCCTTATCAACATCACAAAAATACTATGCCACATTAAAATACAATTACAAATACTAGAAGCCTTAGCTATAAAAACAAACAATCCAACATCAATAAAATGTCATTCAAATTACTGAATATTTATAGAAACAAAAAAAGAAAAATAACATCCCACCACAAACTAATTTTGCAAGAATTAGTTTTTAGGGTTAAATGTGATTAGTCTCTGAAGATTATATTTTTATTCTATAACATTTAGCTATGAAGATGGCTACAATATGCTGACCATATTTGAAAAAACAATCCTTATCACTATATATATATATATATATATATATATATATATATATATATATATATATACATATACATATATTAAAAAAGTCTATATATTCAGTTAAGCAAAAAAAGATCCTCGCAAATGGCTAATAGATTAGTCAAAAGTGTTTGGATCCACAGAGCTACAGGGCAGTTTTTACACTTCTTTTTTTTTCTCAGAAAGAAAATACTTGTATGAATGTAAAAAAAAAAATTATAAAAAACTTAAGAATATTGCTTTTTCAGTTGTCTTCAGTGAAATTTGTTTCAACACCGGTGTCTCCAGGGGCCAACCCTCTTTCTGATTACATAAATGATCTACCTATAGCATTTAGTCTTTCATGTTTATTTTAGTTTTTGCACTCATTTCTTGTCTTTGATTGAATTCTGATGAGAGAGGATCAATAAACAAGTTTAGCTGGTCAATCATGCAGTATTTTGATATTACCACTTAAGAGTAATATTATTTTTTATGAGACATGATAATGCATCCATCAGAGAAAACAAACTCCATACCTATAGACACAACTGTGTGAAGACACTAAGAATTATTTCATGAAATCCAAGAGTCATTAGAAAATATTAAACCTGTTGTACCTACATAGTCAGCATCACCCTGATGTCTGAATTAGTACATTACTGAACAGATATGATGGTTCAACAATAGAATGAACATTTGTGAAAAAAAAAACAGCAATATACCTAGTCATTTTTTTAATCAAAACATATTCTCAGTTCTGACAAAGATCTGTATCTGGATCAGGGTTTTCTTCATTTTTGTTTGAGGAACCCCTCCATCATTTCAGGGGATGTGGCATACTCATCACACTTGGCAATGCAAGTTGGCAAAGACTATTTAACCCATAGCTAGAGGGAGAAGAGACAAATTGATACCTTTTCCAAGGGTATTTGCACAGAAGTGAATGCAGTAAATTCAAATGGAATTCAAACTCGGCTCTCCGATTTCTCGTTCCGAGTCGATATCCACTACACCCCAACACACATCCAAGGAAAGAACTAGCAAAAAATAATTTTGAAAGTGCTTTTTTTATAATGATGTTCATTCTGTACAAAGCCCCAGACCCACTGAAAGTAAAGGATGACATCGTAAGAGTCTCAGTTTATGTGGATATGTGGGGAAGATAACAGTCCACCCTAGACTTGAATAAGTGGTATATTGGGATATGTGGGGAAGATAACAGTCCACCCTAGACTTGAATAAGTGGTATATTGGGATATGTGGGGAAGATAACAGTCCACCCTAGACTTGAATAAGTGGTATATTGGGATATGTGGTGAAGATAACAGTCCACCCTAGACTTGAATAAGTGGTATATTGGGATATGTGGTGAAGATAACAGTCCACCCTAGACTTGAATAAGTGGTATATTGGGATATGTGGGGAAGATAACAGTCCACCCTAGACTAGAATAAGTGGTATATTGGGATATGTGGGGAAGATAACAGTCCACCCTAGACTTGAATAAGTGGTATATTGGGATATGTGGTGAAGATAACAGTCCACCCTAGACTTGAATAAGTGGTATATTGGGATATGTGGTGAAGATAACAGTCCACCCTAGACTTGAATAAGTGGTATATTGGGATATGTGGTAAAGATAACAGTCCACCCTAGACTTGAATAAGTGGTATATTGGGATATGTGGTAAAGATAACAGTCCACCCTAGACTTGAATAAGTGGTATATTGGGATATGTGGTGAAGATAACAGTCCACCCTAGACTTGAATAAGTGGTATATTGGGATATGTGGTGAAGATAACAGTCCACCCTAGACTTGAATAAGTGGTATATTGGGATATGTGGTAAAGATAACAGTCCACCCTAGACTTGAATAAGTGGTATATTGGGATATGTGGGGAAGATAACAGTCCACCCTAGACTTGAATAAGTGGTATATTGGGATATGTGGTAAAGATAACAGTCCACCCTAGACTTGAATAAGTGGTATATTGGGATATGTGGTGAAGATAATGGTTAGCACTCAACTTGAATGAGTTAAGATTCTAATGATCAGGGAAGCATCTTCTTAGGAGTCAGTTCTACTATTCAGTGGTTTATGAGACAAAGCTGCTTGAGTGGAACTTAAATCTCACTAATGGAATATGAAGGGAATGAGGGTGGTTCACTCTATGTGCATGGCATAATGGATCTTAGCTGTGAAGTTTAGAACTGGTAGAACTATGGAATGTAGTTTGTCTGAATACTTTCCATGGAAATAGTGATAGAGAAATAAGAAGGTTGAAAAAGGGTTGTAGAGTGAAAAATAGTGATAAAGACTGCGTAGCTCCTGCCCATTTATGACAACAGTGTTCCATTTTTTGGCCTGATCTTTTGTAAAGGTATAGGATAGCAGAAGTCAGTTATTTATATGAGCAATACAGGGAACCAACTATTTTGCCATCTCAAGCAATGGAGCAGTCAAATGTAGCTGCCACATCTATTCTATCAGTTTCTTTTTTGATGTAATCAATATGTGTACACCTTGGTTTCCCCTCATAGTAATATGATTGGCTGGTGTCAGCCATAAATACTGACTAAGCTGGGGGTGCCTAGGACTTCACCTATTGGAACACCTACTGACTATGCATAAGCCTACGCCTAAGCATACTGCATACGACTACGATGAGTACCAGTCCATTACGGCTACTTGTTAGATTGTCCTACCTGATTACATTGCCAAAACCACTTACCTACTTTCTGGGACACATCACTTTTCCCTTCTGTTTATTTGCTTCCCTGATAGCTACAATCTCCAGAAGTTTAAATGCAACGTCAATTGCTATCTTTTAACTCAATGATTCCCATCGTTCTCTGACCCTTTCTCCGACACCCTCTGTACCTTGTTCTTGTTTCTTTTCACTCTTCTCTAGTGTAACCCCCTTCAAACCAGTATTCCTATTCTTCTAATCCATTTTCTAACACCTGCTGTATCTTGCTCCTTTGTATTTTCACTCTCCTTTCGTGTAACCCCCTGTGCACAAGTGGCGATATTGGTTTGCTTGGAGTGAAATGATTATAAAAAAACAATTGTATGTATGTGTTCCACTTGAAGCCTTGGTTGAGTTTAAGACTCAATTAGTACTTAAGGCATGAGTCTTTCCTGAGGAAACATCTAATTTTTATGAAACAAAAAGGAAATTGATGCTGAGCATCAGGAAGAGACAACTGAAGTTCCTGGGACATGCAATGAGGAAGGAGAGCCTGGAGAACCTGATACTGACTGGAGAGATAGAAGGAAGGAGAGACAGAGGAAGGCAGCGGATAACATATTTGCAGGGACTGATCAGGTGGATGACGGAACGGGGGTTGCCAGGAGCAACAGGAGCAAACATACTAAGAGCCACAAGGGATAGGGAGACGTGGAGAGCCATGATCGCCTACGTCCTGAAGGGACAGGGCACATAGAAGAAGAAGAAGAAGAAGAAGAAGAAGAATAGTCCAGGCAAAGATAGACTGTAATTAGTTTAGTTTTTGGAACATTGAATGCAACCAGCTAATTTTCACCCACTGAGCTGTTAGAGCCAGGTAGATCAGATGAGAAATCACTCTCCTCTCATGTATTCCCCTGAACACCAGTGGCAGTATTGCTTTGCTTGGGGTGAAATGATTAAAAAAAAAAAAAGATTGTACAGTTCACTTGAGGTCTCAGCGGACTTTAGACTCAGAAAGTGCTCAAGGCATAGGTCTTCCCGAGGGAACATCTATTTGTTATGATTGCTGATAGTTTGGGTCTGACAGGCAAGAATAGACTGTAATTAATTTGGTTTTGGGAACACTGAATGCAACAGCTAATTTTCCCCACGACTGAGCTGTTAGAGCCAGGTAGATCAGATGAGAAATCACTCTCCTCTCATGTATTCCCCTGAACACCAGTGGCAGTATTGCTTTGCTTGGGGTGAAATGATTAAAAAAAAAAAAAAGAATTGTACATACAAGTTCCACTTGAGGTCTCAGCGGACTTTAAGACTCAGAAAGTGCTCAAGGCATAGGTCTTCCCGAGGAACATCTATTTGTTATGATTGCTGATAGTTTGGGTCTGACAGGCAAAGATAGACTGTAATTAATTTAGTTTTGGGAACACTGAATGCAACCAGCTAATTTTCCCCGACTGAGCTGTTAGAGCCAGGTAGATCAGATGAGAAATCACTCTCCTCCCTCATGTATTCCCCTGAACACCAGTAGCAGTATTGCTTTGCTTGGGGTGAAATGATTAAAAAAAAAAAAAGAATTGTATGTACAAGTTCCACTTGAGGTCTCAGCGGACTTTAAGACTCAGAAAGTGCTCAAGGCATAGGTCTTCCCGAGGGAACATCTATTTGTTATGATTGCTGATAGTTTGGGTCTGACAGGCAAGGAATAGACTGTAATTAATTTAGTTTTGGGAACACTGAATGCAACCAGCTAATTTTCCCCCGACTGAGCTGTTAGAGCCAGGTAGATCAGATGAGAAATCACTCTCCTCTCATGTATTCCCCTGAACACCAGTGGCAGTATTGCTTTGCTTGGGGTGAAATGATTAAAAAAATAAGAATTGTATGTACAAGTTCCACTTTGAGGTCTCAGCGGACTTTAAGACTCCAGAAAGTGCTCAAGGCATGGAATACCCGAGGGAACATCTGTTAATTATGATTGCTGATAGTTTGGGTCTGACAGGCAAAGATAGACTGCTAATTAATTTAGTTTTGGGAACACTGAATGCAACCAGCTAATTTTCCCCGACTGAGCTGTTAGAGCCAGGTAGATCAGATGAGAAATCACTCCTCTCTATGTATTCCCTGAACACCAGTAGCAGTATTGCTTTGCTTGGGGTGAAATGATTAAAAAAAAAAAAAGAATTGTATGTACAAGTTCCACTTGAGGTCTCAGTGGACTTTAAGACTCAGAAAGTGCCAAGGCATAGGTCTTCCCGAGGGAACATCTATTTGTTATGATTGCTGATAGTTTGGGGTGACAGGCAAAGATAGACTGTAATTAATTTAGTTTGGGAACACTGAATGCAACCAGCTAATTTTCCCCGACTGAGCTGTTAGAGCCAGGTAGATCAGATGAGAAATCACTCTCCTCTCATGTATTCCCCTGAACACCAGTGGCAGTATTGCTTTACTTGGGGTGAAATGATTAAAAAAAAAAAAAGAATTGTATGTACAAGTTCCACTTGAGGTCTCAGTGGACTTTAAGACTCAGAAAGTGCTCAAGGCATAGGTCTTCCCGAGGGAACATCCTATTTGTTATGATTGCTGATAGTTTGGGTCTGACAGAGCAAAGATAGACTGTAATTAATTTAGTTTTACACAGGAACACTGAATGCAACCAGCTAATTTTCCCGACTGAGCTGTTAGAGCCAGGTAGATCAGATGAGAAATCACTCTCCTCTCATGTATTCTGAACACCAGTGGCAGTATTGTTTTGCTTGGGGTGAAATGACCAAAAAAAAAAATAAGAATTGTATGTACAAGTTCCACTTGAGGTCTCGGACTTTAAGACTCAGGAGTGCTCAAGGCATAGGTCTTCCCGAGGGAACATCTATTTGTTATGATTGCTGATAATTTGGGTCTGACAGGCAAAGATGAATTTAAGCAATTAATTTAGTTTGGGAACACTGAATGCAACCAGCTAATTTTCCCCGACTGAGCTGTTAGAGCCAGGTAGATCAGATGAGAAATCACTCTCCTCTCATGTATTCCCCTGAACACCAGTGGCAGTATTGCTTTGCTTGGGGTGAAATGATTAAAAAAAAAAAAAAAAAAGAATTGTATACAAGTTCCACTTGAGGTCTCAGTGGACTTTAAGACTCAGAAAGTGCTCAAGGCATAGGTCTTCCCGAGGGAACATCTATTTGTTATGATTGCTGATAGTTTGGGTCTGACAGGCAAAGATAGACTGTAATTAATTTAGTTTTGGGAACACTATGAATGCAACCAGCTAATTTTCCCCGACTGAGCTGTTAGAGCCAGGTAGATCAGATGAAAGTCACTCTCCTCTCATGTATTCCCCTGAACACCAGTGGCGGTATTGCTTTGCTTGGGGTGAAATGATTAAAAAAAAAAAAAAAAAGAATTGTATGTACAAGTTCCACTTGAGGTCTCAGTGGACTTTAAGACTCAGAAAGTGCTCAAGGCATAGGTCTTCCCGGGGAACATCTATTTGTTATGATTGCTGATAGTTTGGGTCTGACAGGCAAAGATAGACTGTAATTAATTTAGTTTGGGAACACTGAATGCAATAACTAATTTTCCCCGACTGACTGTTAGAGCCAGGTAGATCAGATGAGAAATCACTCTCCTCTCATGTATTCCCCTGAACACTAGTGGCAGTATTGCTTTGCTTGGGATGAAATGATTAAAAAAAAAAAAGAATTGTATGTACAAGTTCCACTTGAGGTCTCAGCGGACTTTAAGACTCAGAAAGTGCTCAAGGCATAGGTCTTCCCGAGGGAACATCTATTTGTTATGATTGCTGATAGTTTGGGTCTGACAGGCAAAGATAGACTGTAATTAATTTAGTTTTGGGAACACTGAATGCAACCAGCTAATTTTCCCCGACTGAGCTGTTAGAGCCAGGTAGATCAGATGAGAAATCACTCTCCTCTCATGTATTCCCCTGAACACCAGTGGCAGTATTGCTTTGCTTGGGGTGAAATGATTAAAAAAAAAAAAAAGAATTGTATGTACAAGTTCCACTTGAGGTCTCAGTGGACTTTAAGACTCAGAAAGTGCTCAAGGCATAGGTCTTCCCGAGGGAACATCTATTTGTTATGATTGCTGATAGTTTGGGTCTGACAGGCAAAGATAGACTGTAATTAATTTAGTTTTGGGAACACTGAATGCAACCAGCTAATTTTCCCCGACTGAGCTGTTAGAGCCAGGTAGATCAGATGAGAAATCACTCTCCTCTCATGTATTCCCCTGAACACCAGTGGCAGTATTGCTTTGCTTGGGGTGAAATGATTAAAAAAAAAAAAAAGAATTGTATGTACAAGTTCCACTTGAGGTCTCAGCGGACTTTAAGACTCAGAAAGTGCTCAAGGCATAGGTCTTCCCGAGGGAACATCTATTTGTTATGATTGCTGATAGTTTGGGTCTGACAGGCAAAGATAGACTGTAATTAATTTAGTTTTGGGAACACTGAATGCAACCAGCTAATTTTCCCCAACTGAGCTGTTAGAGCCAGGTAGATCAGATGAGAAATCACTCTCCTCGCATGTATTCCCCTGAACACCAGTGGCAGTATTGCTTTGCTTGGGGTGAAATGATTAAAAAAAAAAAAAAATTGTATGTACAAGTTCCACTTGAGGTCTCAGCGGACTTTAAGACTCAGAAAGTGCTCAAGGCATAGGTCTTCCCGAGGGAACATCTATTTGTTATGATTGCTGATAGTTTGGGTCTGACAGGCAAAGATAGACTGTAATTAATTTAGTTTTGGGAACACTGAATGCAACCAGCTAATTTTCCCCGACTGAGCTGTTAGAGCCAGGTAGATCAGATGAGAAATCACTCTCCTCTCATGTATTCCCCTGAACACCAGTGGCAGTATTGCTTTGCTTGGGGTGAAATGATTAAAAAAAAAAAAAAGAATTGTATGTACAAGTTCCACTTGAGGTCTCAGTGGACTTTAAGACTCAGAAAGTGCTCAAGGCATAGGTCTTCCCGAGGGAACATCTATTTGTTATGATTGCTGATAGTTTGGGTCTGACATGCAAAGATAGACTGTAATTAATTTAGTTTTGGGAACACTGAATGCAACCAGCTAATTTTCCCCGACTGAGCTGTTAGAGCCAGGTAGATCAGATGAGAAATCACTCTCCTCTCATGTATTCCCCTGAACACCAGTGGCAGTATTGCTTTGCTTGGGGTGAAATGATTAAAAAAAAAAAAAAGAATTGTATGTACAAGTTCCACTTGAGGTCTCAGTGGACTTTAAGACTCAGAAAGTGCTCAAGGCATAGGTCTTCCCGAGGGAACATCTATTTGTTATGATTGCTGATAGTTTGGGTCTGACAGGCGAAGATAGACTGTAATTAATTTAGTTTTGGGAACACTGAATGCAACCAGCTAATTTTCCCCGACTGAGCTGTTAGAGCCAGGTAGATCAGATGAGAAATCACTCTCCTCTCATGTATTCCCCTGAACACCAGTGGCAGTATTGCTTTGCTTGGGGTGAAATGATTAAAAAAAAAAAAAATTGTATGTACAAGTTCCACTTGAGGTCTCAGCGGACTTTAAGACTCAGAAAGTGCTCAAGGCATAGGTCTTCCCGAGGGAACATCTATTTGTTATGATTGCTGATAGTTTGGGTCTGACAGGCGAAGATAGACTGTAATTAATTTAGTTTTGGGAACACTGAATGCAACCAGCTAATTTTCCCCGACTGAGCTGTTAGAGCCAGGTAGATCAGATGAGAAATCAGCTACTCGTCTTTTGCCAGGAATCTCTTTGCAAGAAGAAGTGGTTGTTATGGTTAAATGTGATTAGTCTCTGAAGATTATATTTTTTTCTGTAACATTTAGCTACAAAAATAACCTTAACCTCATTACCAAGTTTTAGAAAACAACATCCATATCCCTATATATTTAATGTATCAGGGCAACAGATAATTTTCTAAACATATATTGTTAAATATAACAGACAATGAATGTCTATTATGTTTAATTATGAGTTGTTCTGGAACATCATATTTTGGCTTTAATTTCAGGTAAAAATAAAAATAAAAAAAATAAAGAGAAAAATTATCCAATGTTTTAATATTTTTTATTATGCTGGTTCTAAGTTTTTGGCACACATAAGCCATTTTCAAAGAGGTTACAGGGTCATTAAAATAAAAAATTCCTATGTATATATATATATCCTTAAAAAGAATAGACGTCATAATTATCCGAAACCCAAGGAACCTTTTGGCCAACACTTGTCAAGGGCTTCGTTGGCTTAATTATAAAGGGTCAAACAAGGACAAAACCAAAAGGATTACTCACAATACTGGGAGAAGATGGAACTTGTTTAAAAGTAAACTTTAATGAAAAAAAAATATATATTAAAATGTAAAGGAGGGTGTATACATATAATTCCACAAGAGTGAAATAAAAGAGAAAAATGTTACACTCACAAACTCTCCAGTAATTGTAAGGAGCAAAGGAAATGCTCTTTCTGCCTGCACAGGCTTGGCTGCTGGATCATTAGGCAAATATCCTCCAAAACACGAAGATGATATACCGATTGAGCACTGTGCAAAACAGAAAACCAATTGTCCTCATACAAGAAGGCACATGTTTGATTGTCCAGCAGGTGTTGGCCAATAGCTGAATCCAGAACTGCTTGGGTTGTTCTTATAGTCCTGAGAGGGCTACCTGAATGTATATTTGCGGGGACGTGTTGCACAACCCCCACTTCCAACCTCAGATGGGTTCGTCCTATATATGCCACATTGCAGCAGTATTTAAATTTATAAACAACAGAGCTTTTCCGAAAATAGGACAGCCTATCCTTACTGAAGGATGGAAACACAGGTCTTGTCTCAAAAACAACACGCAACTGCACTGAAAAATAACCGGATGAAACACATGCCAACACTTTATCAGTAACAGTTTGACATTTTCTTCCAAGCCTGGGTAATTTTAAGTACAAGGGACAGCGACTATATATATATATATATATATTAACAAATTCTTGGAGAATCAGATACTTAAAGGATAAATAGAAGCATAGAGAGACGGAGAAAAGCAATACATGACATACTTGATGGGCTTAAGCAAATGGATGGCAGAGCAGGGTTTGGGTGGGGTAACAAGAAAATTGACTGTTAAATAGGTGAGTTCAATACCTGGTTACAGCAGTGATGGACAAAAACTTAGAGAATTGAGTTAAAGGGTGGTAACTAAGACATCCGGAAGTGGCATGACTCATGGAATGAGAAAAATATACCCCAGTGATTGAAATAAAGGGTTTGGTTTGAAATTCTAATCTCCTGAAGAAGGTTGGAGTGTACAACATTCGAAACGTTGTGAATATGTCAATACAGATGAGGACAGTCCAAACAATGTAAATAATGTAAATAATTACAATACCTCATCTCAGAAGCATAGACAAATATTTAGGGCATTATTTGCCAATTCAGGGTATGTATAATTTTCTAAGAAATGATATAAAAAGATGAAAAATACATGGGTAAAGGAAACTGTTGTCTTAATGAAGATTCATCTGAGCCAATTTATACAATTTCTGCTGCCATATTATAATGCACAGGACATTCCTTAGAAATTCCCCTGTCAGAAAACTGAAATTCTACTTTGAATGCTAAATACAAATGGCTCCAGGAGAAATTTAAATTTTCTAATTACCTATCTCAAAGATTAACATTGAGAAAAAAGAAAAAAAAGATCACTGTTAAGTTTAGAAATTATTTTTTCAATCAATGTTTACCACAGTATCGTATATTTTATTCTATAGTTGGTGCATGGAAGCATAACAGATAATGGAATCAGCAAACAGAGTTCAAATTCCAGTTGAAGCTTCTTTTTTTATCATTATCACCTCATGAAAAGCAGTAAAGCCACAAGACACAAGGGGTTACAGGGTGTGGAAGAATTAGGAACAGAAACATTAGTAGCGAATGGGAAAAGCGAATGTAGGAGAATAGATAGCTATTAACACTGCATTTAAATTTTTAAATGTTGGTTGGAAAGCATGGAGCTGGAAGGGAGTTCCACAAGTGAGAAAAAGAAAACTTTTAGCATAGAACTTACGGCGACATATAGCCACCTTGACTCTAAATTGATGATTTCTTTATGCCATTTAAATTCATAAACTCTAGGTACCATAGTAAAGAATTCGTTCAAACAATTACCATGAAAGTATTTATAGAAAAGGCACAGGGAGACAACCTTGCAGTTGGGCTGATGTCAACTTTGTGTGTCACATTTTTTTGTTCTCCACCAAAATAGAAAGAGATAAAATATACGTGTAACTTCCCTGTGCCTTTTCTACAAATATTTTCATGGTAATTGTTCTGATGGGCTTCTTTCTTGGGGACCTCAAGTTTACAAATTTAAGTGTTGTATTAGATTGGTAGCTAGTATCAGCATTTTACAATTGAAATGGCAAAATGTAACTGTAAGTTCTATGCTAACAGTTTCTTCCCTTGAACTTCTTGCTTGTGGAACTTGCTTTCAGCTTCATCCTTTCTTATTTTGAACTTCACAAATTTAAATGCCATAACAATCATTATATTCTGTCTTCTTACTTCTTGGCCTTTTATTGTTTTCTCTCCTTCATAATCTTTTTCTTTCTGTAATATTCTTTTACACTAAATAACCTGTTGTCTCTTACTGGCATTATTCCCTTGCTTGGAGGGAGATTTTTTTAATTGTTTCACCCCAAGCAAGGCAGTACTGCCACTGATGTGCAGAGAGCTACATAAGAGTAAAAGTTTAGAAAAAAGGAGATTGAAGAGAAAGACAAACCAGTTACAGGGAGTGTCAGCGAAAGGGTAAGAGAAGGATGGGAAACACAGGTGTGAAGACAGTTGCGAAGGTAGAGAGAACGGAAAATAACAAGATATACAGGGTGATGTAGAAAGGACTGGAATCAAGTAGATAAGAGATGGGAATTGACATTGCATTTAAATTTCTGGAGATTGTAGCCATCAGGAAAGCAAGTATATGGAAGGGAGTTCCACAGGCGGAAAGTGCGAGAAAAGAAACTGTAGAATTGGTGGCTGCATTTGGTTGATCTAACTGTAAATGGGTGGAAACCCTGTTGACAATCTGGCTGCATGAGTAAATTCTTGTGGTGGAGGCACCAGTGACTTAAGTTTGTTGAAGCAGAAGCTATGAAAATATTAGTAGAATAGAGAAGCCACATCTCGCCGGTGAGAAAGTGGCTGGAGTCGAGCTGCCAAGTCAGGACCTATCACATTACAGATTCTCCTTTGGAGCCTGTCGAAAACACTGAGGTGAACAGCAGAGGTGCCTGATCATATATGACAGCAGTTAATCTATGCACAGATGGATGGTTGATTTGTATATGTGCAAGATGGTTTCAGGTGGGAAAAACTTCCTGACTCAACACAGTGACCCAATAATAATAATAATAATTATAATAATAATAATAATAATAATAATAATAATAATATTCCCAAACAAAATAAATTACTGAATGAAAGAACAGAAATTATGACTAAGTGTAACAAAACCATAAAATACCTTTTAGGTTCATACAACCATAGATGAAAATATTGTAATGTCTTCTAATTTTGAAAATTGCACATTCACAAATTCCCTGTTATGTGAGTGTTCTTAAAAAAACCCAGTAAAATCAGTTATAGCAAATTGCCTAAAGACACCAGATGGTAGAAACCTAGGTCGCGTAATAACTTGTTTACAAATGAAGAATATTCAAAAGTTCTACAATATAACTGTATTGAACACTTTTTAATACCGCTGTGTACTGGTCTAATTTTATTATAATCAAAAATTAAGTAATTAAATAATCAATATATATATATAACACATCACTCAATAAGTCCTGGGTCTGACATGTAGATGCTAGCACTAATGAAAAATCTATATGATTTTTATGAAATAATAACCTTCAAATGGATTGTGACAAAATTTGGGCCCAATTGGAATATTAGTTTTTAAATTACAGTTATTTAAGTGATTCTAGTGTTGCAAATTTTCAAAACAATGAAAAAAATTTAAATTTCATGTGATGATAAAGCATTGCTTTTTGATAGTAAAAATACTGTTCAAGCAAAGCAGTGACTTGATAAGTGTTATTTGGACTCTGCTATGTCAGAATCAATGGTTAAGAGGTGGTATGCTGATTTTAAATGCAGTTGTACAGGCACAAATTATACTGAATATTCAGGTTTTGGCAGTTGTCCCGGAAAACACCAAAAATATTCCCAAATTTGCTTTGACTGATCTTAAATTGAAGTTGTGTGAAGTAGCAGAAGAGTTGAACATATTAGAAGGCAGTGTAGTCACCATTTTGCATGAACACTTGTCAGTGGCAAAGCTGTGTTCAAAGTAGGTGCTGCATTTGCTCAAAGTCGAACAAAAACAAAAACTCGTCAAAGATTCAGAGTATTGTTTGCAACTGTTTCAATGCAACAAGAAGTTTTTGCATACATATGTGACAATGGATAAAACATGGATCCGGCACTTTGATTCGGAGTCAAATTGGCAGTCAGCTGAGTGGAGAGCAGCAGGTGAAATATGTCCAAAGTGACCAAAGACACAAGCATCAGCAGGCAAGGTTTTGGCTTTCATATTCTGAGATGTGCAAAGTATTCTTCAGAAAAGAAGTATCATCAGTAGCAAATATTATTAGTGCATTATTAGTGCATTATTAGTGCATTATTAGTGCATTATTAGTGCATCAGAGAGAAGAAAACTCCACAAAAAAGGCCAGAAATGAAGAAGAAAAAAGTGATCTCTCACCAAGGCAACACATCATGTCACAATTTGATCGCAATGAGGCAAAAGTACATGAATTGCACTCCAAATTGCATTTGCCCCCACTCTATTCTCTAGATCTTGCCCCAAGTGATTACTGGCTGTTTACAGACTCCAAAAAAATGCCCCAGGGAAACAGATTTGGTTCCAATGAAGAAGTGATATCAGAAACTGAGGAGTATTTTGATGCCAAAGACAAATCATTCTATGACAAAGGCATCGAACTGTTAGAGAAGCGTTGCGATCAGTGTATCACCCTAGAAGGAGACTATGCTGATGAATAAAGTTGAATTTTGCCTAAAAGATTTTTTATCTAAGTAGGCCGGGGATTTATTGAGTGATGTGTTTTATATATATATATATATATATATATATATATATGTATATACTTATTGCATAGAAAAAATTCAAATTTTTCAAGACTGTATGGCTATTTTAACAAATATATATATATTTGTTAAAATATCCATACAGTCTTGAAAAATTTGAATTTTTTCTATGCAATAAGTATATACATATATATATATATATATATATATATATATATACACACACATACACACACACGCACACACACACACATACAGATTAAGTGTGAAAGAAACATATAGATATGACAACATATTTACATATAGTTAGAGATATAATATAAGCATTTAGGTAGAATTGTACATACTGTCTTATGCAAATCCTCATGTGGAAATTAATAAATGATTCGGCATTCCTTCTTGTGTAGTATATGCTTGAAACCTGTGTAGAGAAATGTGGTGATGTTGAAACATTCTTGGCCTAACTCATTTCCCAAAATCTGATGACCAATGACAAAATCATCAAAGTAGTAGGAATTCCTCTTTTGTGAGGCTGAGAACTTTACATTGTGGATCAATAACCTGATATGGTTATGAGCTGAAATTTGAGCTGAAACTTTCACTATACCATTTCCAAATGATATGATTAATGGTAAACCACTGGGCACATTGATAAGAAAAGAGATTATATTTGTACAAAATAAGAGTCTTTTGTCATCATCAGGCTACAAACTAGTTGATATAATTAACATATGTACAGATACTTCTCACTCTCTCTCTCTCTCTCTCTATATATATATATATATATAGAGAGAGAGAGAGAGAGAGATGGAGAAAGAAAATAAGAAAAATTTGACAAATAATAAGAGAGAAAGAGTGTGAGAGAGAAAAGGAGAGAAAAATAGAAAGAGAGAGAGAAAAGAGAGCAAAAGAAGAGATTGGGAGAAAAGTGAGACAGAGTGAGAAGAAATGATAGACAGATTGTGTGAAAGTAAAAGAGACAGATTACAAGAAAAGGATGAGGGAAACTGAAATATAATCAGAGAAAAAGAGATAGTTAGAGAGAAAGAGAAAGTGAAAGAAGCAGAGAGAATTATAATTGTGTCCAAAACTTTATCAGTTTCAATCAAAATTTTGCCTAAATGCTTTTCTGTCAATAAAGATTTTTTGGTAATTTCTCCCAATATCTCTAAATCTATTGTTCAATCTCTATGTTGCTATCAATAAAAATCTGTGAATTACATATATATATATATATATATGCATGCATATACATATATATATATATGTGTGTGTCTAAGTATATATATGTGTGCGTGCATGTGTGTAAATATATATTTATACATATATGCACCTAAACATATATATACATATATATAGGCATATGTTAATATATATATGTATGTAAGTATATATATATATATATATATATATATATATATATATATATATATATATATATATATATATATATATATATACAGGCATGCATATATATATATATATAGATGTCTATATATATGTATATATATATATATATAAATATTAATATATATATATATATATATATATATATATATAGTTTGTCATGAATCTTTAATCTGCTCACTTATATATATGTATGAGGTTTTGGTTTCAATTTGAACAAAAAGGTGCCAATAACTTTTAAAAAAGTTAAAATGCCATAGTCATTATTATTATTATTATTATTATTATTATTGTGAAAAGCATGTAAAGTCTTTTTCTGTATACTGAAGACATTTTGCCCTGGAATTCGATTAAGGATCAAGAAGTATGAGGAAAGAAACTAAAAATTTTGCACATTGTACAGTGGTTTATTCTCTTCCCTTTCATCATGTAAATTGAATTTTATAAAGTGGCATTTTTTCCCCTCCAGCAGCGAGAGCCAGAACCGTCAGATGTGTGAGCACAGTTGTTGCATAAGAATCATTTACCTAAAAGGATATTCAAAGTTAAAAATTCAAACATACACACATACTCACATGCACAAGCACACACACAAACAGACACACACACACATGCACACACACATACACACATGCTAACAGATCTTTATTATATTCTCTTTACTAGTTACCGGATCATTACTAATTATATCATAAGTTGATCCTATCAGTAATTTCTAACCACAGACAATAGCTTTCTTCATGCCTTTCAGTGTATTTTTATAGTAAAATAATGTGCAATGCATCACTATACTAAATGTATATATATTATATACACTTCTATTCAATCGCAGTTTTTGTAGTTTTGAAATATTAACAGTTTATTCTCAATTTTCAATGTATTTCTATTGTAAATGTTTATCTAATATGCATATAGTTTTTCTGTTCTGTAAGTAATATATATATATATATATATATATATAGTGTTGAATTGTGATAATATTTAGAACCAAGGTTGTTTCTTCAGTGGTTTTACAAATAAAGTGTATTTTGGTCAGCAGGTTTTATTGTAAAGTGCTCAATATTGGGGCAGAGATAGAGCATTGATAAGCACAAAACGTTTGTCACTTAAACTGATCATGTTCCTACCAACTTCGAAGTTATGTGAGGACACGACATCAACAGCATAAACCTGCTCAGTTAAAGTCACAAACTTTTTGTCCGTGAATTCAGAATTTCAGTTTTTATTTTCTTATATTTACATTTAGACGAGTTGAAAAGCTTAGGATATACCACCTTTGTTTGAACCCACCCATGTTTCAAGTGAGTAAAAATATTGGAACACATGACTGACAAGTGTTTCTTGTTTCCCGCTTGTTGCTTTTTTGATAGATTGCTTAAATAATTAAATAGCTCTGAATTGGTTTTAGCTTTGAGTTCGCTTGTAAAGATTGTGTTTCTTGTTAAAAAGAATAAACTAACATGAAGACAAAAGAGCTGTCTATTGGTAGAAAATCAAGCCATTTTGAAAATGGGAAAAGAAAGAAAATTGATCAGAGCCACTGAGCAAATATTTGACATTATCAACATCACCATTTGAAATGTTTTGAAAAAGAATGTCTAAGCAACAGAAATAGAACAGGTCAGCCAAAGAAAACAATAACAGATGATGACAAAAAAATTTTTAGAGCTGTGAAGAAAAATGAAAAAACAAGCATCACCAACAACCTCCACAGTGCACTGGTGAAGGTTACACAATCCACCATTTGATGAAGACTTTGAAGACAGAAATATAGAGGTTATACCACAAGATGCAAACCACTTATCAGCAATAAGAATTGGAAGGCCAGGCTGGAATTCACAAAGAAGTACAGAGATGAGGGACAAATGTCCTGGAAGAAAGTTTTATGGACTGATGAGACCAAATTTAATCTTTACCAAAGTTATGAAAAGACCAAAGTGTAGAGAAAGAAAGGATCTGTTTATTATGCAAAGCATACTCGTTCATTTGTGAAGCATGGTGGAGGTAGTATCTTGGCTTGTGCTTGCATGGCTGCTTCTGGGACAGACTCATTCATATCTATTGATTATATAACTTATGATGGGAGCTGCACAATGAAATCAGAAGTCTAAAAACATTTTGTCTGCCAATTTACAGAGAAATCCACCCAAACTAATTGAGAGGAAGTCTATCATGCATCAGGACAATAACCCAAAACATACTACCAACTCAAAAAAAAAACTTCAGGAAAAAATTTTAAATAGGGTAAGTCAGTCACCAAACCTTAACACAATAGAGCATGCATTTCATCTCTTGAAGAGGAAACTGAAGGAAGAACTCCTAGAAACTAACAAGAACTGAAAGAGGCTGTGTTAAAAGTCTGGAAAAGCATCATAAATGAAGAATGCAACAGTTTGGTGATGTCGGTAGGTTGCAGGCTTGATGTAGCTATTGCCAGCAAGGGTTATGCAATCAAATATTAAATGCTACTTACTTTAAGACTGTTCCTTTACATTTTGCTCACTTAAAAAATGCAGTGATTTGATACAGAAAGTAATAAGCTGTTTAACACAACTAAATGTAAATACCTGGAAATAAAAGTTGTAATTCTGAACACTTGTTTCATATTCATTTTTTGATCTTAAACCCAAGTGTTTTCAGTGAACAACAAAAACAAAGGAATTGGCTTTGCTGTTCTAATACATTTAGGAGGGGATTGTATATACAGCGAATGATGAGTAAAATGTTGCCATTTTATATTTTTAATTTTGCAAGCCAGAGACTTACAAGATTCTGAATTTGTCTCTTGGGTCTATAGTTAAAGCCAATGGCGATTTTATTGAATAAGTTTACTATTTAGTATTTAAAGATATTTTTGTGTAATTTTAGTAAATATATCTACTAGAATAAAATGTCAGTATTGTTTCCATTTTTGTGTAATTAATCAAGTTTATACACTGCACCCCATATACCCCATATATATATATATATATATATATATATATATACACACACTTATGTAATATTGAATATAAGCTTATGTAAGAATGCTTACTATATATGAAGCATTATTACATAAGCTGAAGAAAAACTCCCAGAAACTAACAAGAACTGAAAGAGGCTGTGTTAAAAGTCTGGAAAAGCATCATAAATGAAGAATGCAACAGTTTGGTGATGTCGGTAGGTTGCAGGCTTGATGTAGCTATTGCCAGCAAGGGTTATGCAATCAAATATTAAAGGTTAATTATCTTAAGCCTCTCTATCGCTTTACATTTTATATCTATCTATCTATTTATCTATCTAGTCATCCGCATACAGATCTGTTTCACTGTATCACAGCTCATCAGTACGGTTAGACAGCCGATTGCTTTTTACCCAGTATTGAAACCCGACTGAATTGCTGTCAGTCAGTGATTCTACCTCTGAGCTACAGGAGCTTGGTAGAAGGAGGCAGGCTTTTTAGCATGTATATTATCATTATACACACCCAATAGCTGATAGTGTTCTAATTCATTGCTGAATGAACAATGCCTAGATTGTTAAATATAAGAGACAATGAATGTCTATTATGTTTTGTCATGAGCCGTTCTAAACATCGTATTTTGGCTTTAATTTCAGTTGAAAATAAAGACAAAATTCTCCAACATTTGGATTTTTTAATTTTTTAAGTTGGTTCTAAGCTTTTGGCTCACATAAGTCATCTTCAGGAGAGGTTACAAGGACCTTAACACAATAACAGCCACCATCAGCGACAATTTTGTCTTGTGTTTACATAAAATTCCACTAAGCAATGGCAACAGTTACCAAAAATAGCAAAAACAATGGTGTACATCAAAATAAACATAATACTATTAACTTATACTATTGCAACCAAATACATAATAATTACAAACAAATTTATGTAGGTTACATTAAAAATGACAGACACGGTATTATCATTAAGTTTTTATATACTTTTTTATGTTCATATGATTTTTTTCTTTTCAGATATCAAATTATATAAGAATTGTCCAACGGTATTGTATTTTTGAGTACTTTTGGCTATACTTTTAGCCATTATCAAGAATGAATTTTGTTTTACTTGTAAATAAATATGTGTTAAGTTTATGTATATATAGTCATGTGCATGTTACATTTCAAACACAGTAAGCACATTATTACCATGTTCCTAATTGATGCGGTTAAGTGTAGAATTTCCCTTTTTATTAGTAATGCCTCCATTATTGTTGATATTCTTTTGCATGTGGATGCTGACATTACGTATGTATTATCAACAAGTATATCATTAATGGGTCTTGGAAGAACTGGATATGTGTTTAAATGAGATCGGACAGAACAGTTGTAGGAAAGGTGCAATGTCACAATGAAGTAATGTAGGGTAGTAGAAGAGGGTGATTATACTGACTAGCAGTTCACTAGCAGTGTATCTATTTCACACAGTGTGTGAGTCTTGTACTTGTTGATATACTATTATTCCCAACTTCTGTTTTGGTTATTACTTACACAGTAACCTTTTAGGGTTACAACAACAAAGAAAAAACCCTCCACATATCTACGAAGAAGGGAAAAAATGATTTTAAAAAAGAAAGAGCTAAGTACATGGACATCAGTCAAAAGAGCTCTGACCAAGTCAACACGTAGCCCAAAGAAAAAACCCCGACACAAGTAATCAACTAACAAAACAACAACAATTTGGCTCTCTAGGTATTCTTTATATAGATAGCGTAATGGATAATGGTTTGAAGTTTGAAATTTGAGAGCCAAGTTCTAATTCAAGTCAGATGTATATATTCATTTATGTGAAAATACCCTCGTGAAAAGTACGAATCCAGTTTTTCTCCTCCCCAGGTATATATATATATAAAGAGAGGGAGAGAGAGAGAGAGAGAGAGAGAGAGAGAGAGAGAGCGAGAGCGAGAGTGGTCTTATTAGTTTGGCAATGGTATATCAAGCTCAAATTACAATTCTGATAAAGTGATTGTCTTACTACCAGATATTTAATAATGCTATTATCAACATTTTAATATATATATGTGTGCATGTGCGTGTGTCTGTGTGTGTGTGCATGTGCATGTATGTACAGAAAATTTAAGACTTTTATGTCTGCTATCCCAACTTGTACAACAAAAGTACAAATGCAAGGAAGTTCTATCAATAATAACCTCAATGCTTCATCTAAAAATTATAAAAAATACTATTATATCTGCTACTACTACTGACTTACAGCCATATTATATTGAAACCCCATTTTTTGTCCAATAACTAATGTTAAGCAACATCGAGTCTGGTCAGTACCTAGATGGATAACAGTTTAGGAATGTCAAGAGCTGTAAGTTTGGATGTGCAGGTGGTGTATTTGAATAGTGTAGCAATGTCAACACGTGGACAGTTGTCGGTTTCTTGTACATACATATGTACATATGATGGGGTCTGTATGTCTGTCTGTTTGTCTATATATATATTTATATACACTGACAGAGTTCGATGGGTAAATTGTCGTCATTTTATATTTTTAATTTTATGCATGCATGTTGTCTGTTTTTGAGTTTGTCAACTATACAGTATAGTAGGGTCAGTTAGGCACTTTCTGTGAGAAAAAAAGCACTATGATGCAGTTCACTCCATCAGCAATTCGGAAACTGCATCAGATTTATATATTTACTTATGTGAAAATACCCTCATGAAAAGTATGAATCCACCTCTTCTACTCCCCAGGTATGGGTTAATTAGTAAAAAATGAGTAAATCATTATTGTCTCAAAAACAAACTTACAATGTAGAAATATTTTCTGGCTTTAAATAACATGCAAAAGGTTGATAAGTTGTAAAAATTGAATTGATTGGCAATTACTACATGGACAACAAAAATAGAAATTCAAATAAAATCATTAATGCTCTATCTAAAAATGTCAGTCAATTAAGTACCATACATGATAGATGCTTCGGGCGATCATGTCTTGAAAGAAACATGACTGACTGGGCAGAAGATTTTCCTGCAGTAGGTTACCATTATTTTCTGTGGTAGACTGGTTGTCAAACAAGGCTACAGAATTCAATCTATCCTGCTATTTAACCCATAGATGGAGGAAGAAGTAACAGATTAATTCCATTCCAAAGGGTGTTTGTGTGTAAGTGAATGCAACAAATTCAACTGGAATTTGAACACAGCTCTCCAATTTCTCATTCTGAGTTGATATCCACTGCACCACAATGCTCATCCGCTGTCTAAAAATATGGATAACTTAAAACTATTATATCTACTACAACAAATATGCAATAAAAATAAAGTCTGTCTATAATAATGAAAATCCTTTATCTAAAATACATTGGCAACTTAAGGTAATAGTTCATATCATGCTTACAGACAGTATCTTCACTCATACAACACATCATGCATATAAATCATAAATTATTTATAGATGCAAGGACATTTTAGTGTGCTTGATATATGACTTTATGGATACCATGGGAATGTTGTTTGGATAAGTCATAAAGAGAAAGAAAAACTTTAGACTCGATATTCAGATATTAATCCAGCTTGCTTGACCAAACTGGGTAAACATACAACTGTTATGCTGGATTTACACATAAGTTTCTCTCCCATTAAGATGTGTCATTGATATGTTCGTTGGGAACCAATCCTAGGAGTGGGGTCAACTTTGTATTTACTTTTACAATGTCCTTAATAGCCTTATGTCTGCTAACACCCTTACCTAAATATATACAGGGTGAGATGGTTAAATTGTCATCTATTACACAAAAATGAAAATAATGCTGACATCTGATTTTAACAGAAATATTTACAAAAATTACACAAAAATATCTTGAAATTCTGAAGAGTATGATTCAATAAAATTCAGATTGGTTTCAACCACTGCCTCCAGATGACTTTGGAATCTTCTGCAACTTTTCTGGACAGTCTCCTTGTTTAAGTTTGTGAATGCTACCATAATCCATGTCTTCAGTTCACCTTTGGTTTTAAAAGGAGTTGTTCTCTCAGTAAACTGCACCCCAAACATTAAACCATTGAAGGTCAAAAGTACAACATTACCAGTAATACAATTGCTCCAATTGCTCCAATTGACTGACCCAAAATGTGATGCCTCCAGGTAAATTTAAACTTTAACTTGCCTATTCTCTACTTAGCGGGTGCAATGGATAAACTGTCATCTAAATTATGCATAATATGAAAATAGCACTGACATCTCATTTTAACAGATATATTTATCAAAATGACACAAAAATATCTTGAAATACTAAAGAGTAAATTTATTCAGTAAAATCGCCATTGGTTTTAACCATAACCTCTCAATGACTTTAGAATCTCCTGCAACTTTTCTGGACAGTCTCCTTGTTTAAGTTAGTGAATGCTGCCATAATCCTTGCCTTCAGTTCATTTTTGGTGTTACATGGATTTTTGTTGGTCTACAGCACCTAGATGTAACCAAGGAGTTTGCAGTCTGGGGAAGTTAAGGTGGCTAGATTCAAGGATAATGTGGTCACAGATATTGTCTGCTAGCCATGTCTGTGTTTTCCTGCTTGTGTGGTATGGTGCAGCCCTGTGCCAGATATAGGGTCTTTCAGCAGTCATCATCTTGATCCAGAGCAACACTGTCTCCTCAAAGCACACTTTAGGCATTTGTGTTGAGTCTGAGGCCCTGTGGAAAGGCTAATTGATGTATAATGTAATCATCACTAGTGATAACTTCAAACATGATGCTGATATATGAGCCAACACTTTCTGAATCTAGGCTTACAGCCTATCATGTTGAATACACCGGTTCTCACTCGATCACCAAAGTTAAGCAACATTGAGCCTGGTCAGTACTTAGATGGGTGACCGCTTGGAAATACCAGGTGCTGTAAGTATATAGTGATGGATGTGCATTGTGGTGCAGTGGATGTCAGCTCGGAAAGAGAAATTAGTGAGCCAAGTTTGAATTCCAGTTGAATACACTGCATTCACTTAAGCACTGGTACCCTTGAGAAAGGTATTAATCCATCCCTTCCCTCCAGTTATGGGTTAAATAACAAGGGTAGGACTTGGGGACTCTGCCCTTAAAAACAAATCTCAATGAATCTTGATACTCGAAAAGAAAAATGTATTACTAGACACAAAACTTATCTAAAAAACAACAATAAATTGTTGAAAGGAAAAGGTATTACCAGCAATAAATAAAGTTTAGTTGGCAATAAATGACCCACTGTGGTTGATTTGCCATAAAAACAAAACAACCAACCAACCAACTTTCTGAATCTTCTGCATTGTCCTCAGATTGACACCCAAACACTCTGAAATGTTCATATTGGAACTTCCAACAAAAATGCCAAGCAGTCCAGCATGCAGTTTCCAAATTGCTGATGGAGTGAACTGCATCATAGTGCTCTTTTTCTCACAGAAAGTGCCTAACTGACCCTACTATACTGTATAGTTGACAAACAACATGCATGCACAAAATTAAAAATATAAAATGATGACAATTTACCCATCGAACTCTATCAGTGTATATAAATATATATATAGACAAACAGACAGACATACAGACCCCGTCATACGTACATATGTGCGTACAAGAAACCGAAAACTGTCCATGTGTTGACACTGCTACACTATTCAAATACACCAACTGAATGCGTATGTATGTGCGCAACAGCACACATATACATATATATGTCGAGCACTATACGGATTGCATATATGTTTGTGTGAGCCCTGATGGGCGAACGTGCGTGTGTGTGTATGTCTTTGCATATATCAATGGGTGTATAAATGTGTATATATGTCCGCATCTGTCACAAAGACAAATTTTCCTCTCACTTCCACAAAAATACACCAATATACACAGAGCTACATATAGCCAATTTAAAAAAACTAATCAGTTTGACTGATGATCACAAAAGCGTGAAACCCAGGGTCACAAACTCACACCTATCTATCTGAATATATATATATATATATAAACATGTTTCGTTAAAGGCAATTGACAAGGAAGATATATTTCTGCCATGATTCCTCAAAAACATGTAAAATTAATAATATATTATAGAAAATAGAAGAGAGCAAACCTTATAGTTTCTAATTATAATAACCTTAGTGATGACTAATATAGTGTATGAATTTCAATGCTCTGTACAAGACTGTGTTTCTTGTCATAAATCAATTAATTATATTAGCTATACTACCACTTCTCTGAGTAGATGTCTTACATGCCACCTATCTAATAATAATGCAATAAAAAAACATTTATTAATCCATAACTTACAAGAGCCCTTAAGAAAAGTTTTGGTTGAAAATACAAAAATACTATTTAAATCACAATATCAAAGGGACCTTGTTATAAGAAAGGCTCTATATATCAATCAATTTTCTCCTCCCATCAACCTTACACTATTTAACAGTGGAAATGGAGTTTTGAAGGCTTTTAAAAAATCACATGACAACTTTAAATAACTTTCCTTAAAAAAAAACAAAAAACAAAAAACAGAAAAAAAAACATTACAGTCAAACATGAAGACATAACAATACCAGAAAAAAAAGTAACATCCTTGAAAATGGCCTGTGAAGAGGCTGAAAGTGCTTGGAAAGTCAAAAACTATGGAACATTTTTACATTACTTATCTCCAGCAAAAAGAAAACATGTAAGAATACTGGAAAAATTAAACAAAAAATCTTTCTTGTCAGTCGTTTTTAATGAAACATGTTTCAAGGAAAGATTGCTGCCCAAATATATATATATATATATATATATATATAGTGTATCAAGGCAGCAAATAATTTTTTAAACATATACTGTTAAATATAAGAGACAATGTCTATTATGTTTAATCATGAGCCGTTTAGAACATAATAGATATAATGGACTTTAATAATATTATACATAATAAACATTCATTGTCTCTTATATTTAACAGTATATGTTTAGAAATATATATATATATATACCTGATGATTAAATTTATCATGAAGCAGACTGTCTCCTCTGGGTGCTAACATCAATGTCCACTTTTATATTTACATATGCTCTATCCCTGATATTGAGCAATTTGGCCCATGAATGACCTTAAAACTATATTTTATCATATGCATCTGTGTGTGTGCATAGGTGTGTGTGTGTGTGTGTGTGTGCCTACGGCGTACTAAACATTCTCTGCAGAATTAATAAACAGCAAGACCAGCACCCTACCTGGATGTTCTAAAAATTGTGACCTTGTGCCAGACTTGGCTTACCTAAGTACGTAAAGATTTAGATGTTTTGCTTTGAAGCAGTGATTAACAAGCTGATCTTACTGTTCATTAATAATGTGCAATAAGTTCACTCTTCACTGAACGCTGTACATTTCTGGCCATGTGCCAGACTATACTAAGCTTAATTAATTTCAGTACTCTTAGCTACCTATCTATCTAGACAGGGGAAGAGGTAAACAAATACAAGGTGTCTGTATATGTGTGTAACAGTGTGTAATATAATAGCTTTGTTCACACATGCATACCTAATTTAATCAGGAGGGCAAAAAGAAAATATTTTTTAACTTAAGCCATCATGTGTACAGAGACAAATGTTATTTTAACTAAGTTAGAAAATAAAAAAAAATTACTTAGAATTAAGACAGGGAAAAATAAAAGCAAGAAACTTTTTTTTTTTATTTTTTTATTTTAGCATTTCTTTCCCCAAATGTGCTTATCAGGAAATTCATTGTATTGTTTATAAATTTCTAACTTATGAATAACTAGTTGCTATGCAGTGTTACAATTTGCGTCATCGTTATTCTTTGGAATATGTTAGTCTCCGATAAGCACCTGTTCTTTCAGTGGATGGTACTTTGCAGTTACATCTGCTAGTAACCATTGGGTGATGCAGTTCTTGTTTGTCCTGTGAGAAAGAAAACACTCCAGTTTTTACCACTGCACAAATATTTAGCTTGTACATACATATATATATATATATATATATATATATATATATATATATATATATAATATTTAAGCCAGTACCCCCTGTTAATGTGCTCAATCCCCTGTCACTTTTTAAATCAACATTAATTTTTCCTGTGGAAATGGATGGCCTCCAACTCAAGCAAACTGGAAGATTCCTGACCATTGGTGATAGCCATATGGTTCAAAATATGAGACAAGACTTGTTAGTCCTATTGTTTAATTTCTACTGCTGGCTAGTACTCTACAGGATTGGTGTGTACTACCCCTGAACCTTCTGACCTGGGGAAGAGCAAGCATGATTAGGGGACACCCTAGGCATTGCTTTGTTCTTCACTATCTTATTGATTTTTGCTTTTGCTCCCTACTGTTACATACATTACAAATTAAACTAAGCTCTATTGATTATTAAAACATGAAAAATCTTTGCAAATTTTGAAGTGATTTTTTTGTCAAAATTTGTGAATCTGTTTTGCTTATGCTAAGTCTCAATAAAGCACTTGATAAAATTCACTATTTTTGATCTGTAATGTTGAATGTGTTAAATTCATTTAACTTTTTAACAAGAAAAATCTCCAGTTGATGTTAAAATCTGCCACAAAACATTGTTGATTTATTTAAGATGGAATGATCTATTATGACATGTCTCTAATTTGTATTTAAATACATTATAATGATTTTTAATATTTCTAGTTGAATTGTTCACCTATTTTGCATATGATGCATTATTGTACATAATTAAATTACAATAAAATTTTTATATTATGTGAATCCTTACCTTATGAAAATTGTGATCTAGTAAAATATAAGTTCTTCATTATAATGATTATAATTCCCTTCCCAAATATGTCAAGGTTGCTGAACATTTCTATCAGATCTTTGTAGCATATTTATTGAAAGACTTTGCATAATCTATAAAACATATATACACATCACTCTGCATTTATATTGCTCATTCTGATAATATTCTCAGCATAAATATTATATTCTTTGTTCCAAAGTCTTTGATGAAGCCACACTGTTCTTGTTCTATCTTCAGTCTGATTCTGCCGCCTGTTTTATTCACCAGAATGAATCTTAACATTGGTTGGAGAGTAAGAATAGTGCAAGACCAGTGCATATGACTTCCAAACTCCACTGGCTAGGAGTGCCCCAAGCCTGACTGATGATCCCCTGATTCTGATGCCTGTTTTATTCACTAGAATGAAACTAAATTATGGGTCCTTTCAGATCAATCTTAACATTGGCTGGAGAGTAAGAATAGTGCATATGACTTCCAAACTCCACCGGCTAGGAGTGCCCCAAGCCTGACTGATGATCCCCTGATTCTGATGCCTGTTTTATTCACCAGAATGAAACTAAATTATGGGTCCTTTCAGATCAATCTTAACATTGGCTGGAGAGTAAGAATAGTGCATATGACTTCCAAACTCCACCGGCTAGGAGTGCCCCAAGCCTGACTGATGATCCCCTGATTCTGATGCCTGTTTTATTCACCAGAATGAAACTAAATTATGGGTCCTTTCAGATCAATCTTAACATTGGCTGGAGAGTAAGAATAGTGCATATGACTTCCAAACTCCACCGGCTAGGAGTGCCCCAAGCCTGACTGATGATCCCCTGATTCTGATGCCTGTTTTATTCACCAGAATGAAACTAAATTATAGGTCCTTTCAGATCAATCTTAACATTGGTTGGAGAGTAAGAATAGTGCAAGACCAGTGCATATGACTTCCAAACTCCACCGGCTAGGAGTGCCCCAAGCCTGACTGATGATCCCCTGATTCTGATGCCTGTTTTATTCACCAGAATGAAACTAAATTATGGGTCCTTTCAGATCAATCTTAACATTGGCTGGAGAGTAAGAATAGTGCATATGACTTCCAAACTCCACCGGCCAAGGGTGCCCCAAGCCTGACTGATGATCCCCTGATTCTGATGCCTGTTTTATTCACCAGAATGAAACTAAATTATGGGTCCTTTCAGATCAATCTTAACATTGGCTGGAGAGTAAGAATAGTGCATATGACTTCCAAACTCCACCGGCCAAGGGTGCCCCAAGCCTGACTGATGATCCCCGGCAGTGCATTGTGACTCACTATCTTACATTTATATACATTACAAATCATACTAAGCTTGACTGACTATTAAAGGATGGAATATTTTTGCAAATTTTGATGTCATTCTGGGGTCTGTTTTTGTGTCCAAATCCATGAATTTGTTTTGCTCATGTTAAATCTCAAAAAAGTGCTATATAAAACTATATAAAATTCACAATTTTTTATCTGTAATGTTAAATGTATTAAATTCACTCAACTTTTTAACAAAAAAAACCAAGTTGATGTTAGAAACTGTTGATTTATTTAAAATGGAAGGATCTATTATGACATGTCTTTAAGCAGAATTAAAATACACTGTATTTATTTTCAGTTTTCCAGTTTAATTGTTGATGTATATTGCATATATAGGATGTGCATTGTGGTGCAGTGGGTATTGGCTTGGAATGAGAAATCGGGGAGCCGAGTTCGAATTCCAGTTGAGTTCATTGCATTCATTCACTTATGCACAAATACCCTTGGGAAAGGTATTAATCCTTCCAGTTATGAATTAAATAATAGGACAGATTAGGTTCTATAGCCTTGGCTGGCAACCAGTCTACCGCAGAAAGCAATGGCAACCTACTGTGGGATAAACTTCTGCCCAGTCAGTCATGTCTCTTTCGAGACATGATCGCCCAAGCATGTTTCACGTATGGCACTTAACTGATTGATATTGAATATGATCCATTATTGTGCATAAGGTTAGTATGAAATTTGCATTTCATATGAATACTGCCTTATGAAAATTGGGATGTAGTTGAGTAAGGACCTGTATCATAGATTTGGGCATGTCATAGTTTTGGTTGGGGACACAAGACCCTTGTACCAGCCATGTTGCTCTAATCTATTTTTTCCTTTCAAATCAAATTGAATTTTCTTATAAATTATCAGCATACCATACTGAGTTTTTCAGAGCATTTGTCAGTATAATGAAGAGGGGGTTACAAGGTAGCACCCATCTCACTGACCCTGCCAGAACCCCAGTCATTCATGAATGGGGCTCTAATAAAGATAATAATTCAACTATTAGAGAGTAATATCCATTAAATTTCAGGGAGTAGGATCAGGATCATACCTTGATAAAGCTTATGGCCACATCATGTCAAAACATTGGTTACTGTACGATCAAGCAAAAATGACGTAAGTTAAGCAACATTGAGATTGGTCAGTGCCTAGATGTGTGACCATTAGGTGCTGTAAGCTTGGATGGGATATAATAGATAATAAATTCGAATTGTTAATTAGAAAACCAAGTTCCAATTTCAGTTGGGTTTTTTTGGAAAGGTATGAATCCATCTCTTCTCCCCAGTTTTGGGTTAATTAGTAAGCTGAGTATCACTAAAATTATTAATGTCTTAAAACCATTATTTTGTTATTTAATAATTAAATTGTATACAAAATATTTACATTTAAGCACTAAGTTATCCATAGAGGTATTGATATGCTGCTAAACAAAACCAACCAACCAACCAACCAACCAGCCAAAATTCTTCATTGCCTTAGGTGTCTCTGAATGAAGCTGAGAAAATTTTATTCTTTACCTCATGCATAAATTCATAGATATATCATCAGCAGCAGCATAAACACCATCACCACCACCACCACCACTGCTATCATCATCATCAGCAGCAGCAGAAGCAGCAGCAGCAGCATTGGTCCCATATACCAAACTTATTTTAGTCTGGCTCAAAACTAAAAGTATTTTTTTTTTTTAATCATATCACCCCAAGCAAGGCAGTAACGCCTCTGATGTGCAGGGGGCTACGTGAGTGAAAAGATTTGGAAAAGAGAAAGCCGGAAACCACATCCTAAACAGGGAACAAGGGATGAGCCTCTACACCTGTACAATAGACGTGGGTGGAGTGTGAACCGGGCGATAGTTTAGTCTATCTACTTCAACTGAAAAAAAAAATGTAAAAGAAAAAAAAAATGAAAAGTGAAAATATTGGAAAAGAGAAAGTCAGAAACCACATCCTGAACAGGGAACAAGGGATGAGCCTCGACACCTGTACAATAGATGATTTAAGTACTCAATGTAGGAATAGATCAAATTCGCTACAGCAGCAAGATGAAAAAACTACTACACAAGGAGACAGCCATATTTGCTAAGTTGATGGCACAAATGAAGCTTAGTTATGTTAGACTGGTTAATATAAAAACATATCAAAAGTAGTTGTATTATTTAATGCTCAATATAAGTGTTGTAGGAAAAAAAATCACAATAAATTATTAGATAGGTAGAAAGCAACCAACAATACTCAAAAATATGGATGGACCAGAAATAATAAAAACTGAAGTGGAATTGGCAATGACGAAATTGACCAGAAGGAAAGCAACAGGACTCAACGGGATTGTAATAGAGATGTTGATATCTTTAGAAGGCTTTAGAGTAGACAGGCTCACAGAGAAATCAAGAAAAAAGGACTGAGTATAAACTACAAGAAAACCAAATGTATGGTTATCAGCAAAAAGAAGACACCAAAATGCCAACTACAGGTTGGAGAAACTAAAATAAGTAAAAAGATTTAAATACTTGGGAAGTGTTCTGACAGAGGATGGAAAATGCAAAACTGAGATCTAAAGATGTATTGGCATGGCCAATGACGCATTTCAAAAGCTAACCAGAGCACTGAAAGACAGGAAAATCTCATTGGAAACAAAGAAAAGAAAAGGGTGCTAGATTGTTATATGATATCTGTCCTTCTGTATTGAAGTGAATGTTGGACAATCTCATCAAGGATGAAAGAGAAGATTGAGACTGCAAAAATGTGATTTTACAGAAGGATGCTGAGGATACCATGTCCTGAGCACTTGAACAATGATGAAGTATTGGAGAGGATGCAAATGAAAAGAAAACTCATACTTAACATTAGGAAGAGAAGGATGAGATTCATGGGACATGTAATGAGGAAGGAAGGCTTAGAGAATTTAATAAGGGCTGGCTCAAGGTACTTGAAATTCTGGCAGTTACTTGGGGTATCATCAAGGCAAAGGGCTTCATGATGCAGCCATGTTATGTATTTGAGAACATCTAAAACTAAAGCTAATACAAACAAACATGAAATCATTCAACACATTAAATTCTTTGTTTATTTTACCAATAAAAACTAATTTTGTTTAGAAGATAAGTGTAAAATGTGCTATGTGATGATTTGCAGATCTAAAAGAAATGTTTTAAGTAAGATAATGAAAGTTTTTTAACTTGTATTAATTTGGAGGCATGGTGGAGTAATGGATAGTCGCTCAGATTAAAGAATTATAGAGCAGAGTTCGAATTCCAGTCAAATTCATTATATTCACCTACATGCTAATATCTTTGAAAAAGCTATGAATCCATCTCTTCTCCCCTAATGGGTAAATATTAGGACAGACTGGGTTCTATAGCCTTGGGTGGCAACCAGTCTAGGAGAAGGAAAAACTCTGAATTCAAACCAGCCTGCAGTAATTGTGGTGCCCCTATGATTCTGGAGTGTCATGAGATATGTATGCACATTCTACTTCTATATGCCCTATCCCTTCAGGATGTAGGGGATCATGACCTTCCCCGTCTCCCTATCCCTGGTGGCTCTTAGCATGCCTTCTCCTGTTACACCATGCAACCCTCATTCCATCATCTACCTGATTAGGTCCTTCAAATATGTTATCCGTTGCTTTCTCCTGTTTCTTTTTCCCTCTCTCTGGCCTGTTAGTATCAGGTTCTAGAAGCCCTCCATCCTCATTGCATGTTCCAGGAGCTTCAGCTGTCTCTTCCTGATGCTCAGTATTCATTTTCTTTTTGTTTCCATCATTTCTAAGACCTCATCATTGCTCACATGCTCGATCCATGATATATGCAGCATCTTTCTGTAGAAGCACATTTCAGTTGCTGCAAGTTTTTCCTTCATCTTTGATGATATTTTCCAGCATTCATTGCCATATTGAAGGACGGACAGCACATAGCAATCCAGTACTCTCTTCCTTGTTTCTAGCGAAATTGTCCTGTTTCTTAATACTTTACTCAACTTCTGGAATGCTTCTTTCACCATGCCAATTCACTTTCAGATCTCTGTGTCGCACTTTCTGTCTTCTGTTAGAACATTTTGAAGGAATTTAAATTTTTATACCTGCTTGATTCTAGTATCCCCAAGTATTTGGCATATTGGGCTGCCATTTTTACTGATGACCATGCATTTGGTTTTTGTGCAGTTTATTTGTAGTCCTTTCTTATCACTCTCTTCAGAAGTTGTAAATATTGTAATAAACGAGTTATTTTACATTCCCAGTTTTTATGGGCACTGATAGTGAAATATGCCTTACAAAAAGGAATCAATGTATTAAGAAACAGGAAAACTTGTTACTTTCTTCAGCTACCTTCTGTAGGAGGTCTTGTAGTAATGCATAAATCCAACTTCCCTTGTAAAAATTGACACATCATTGGCATGTCACAATGTATCATGAATAAAAGAATGATATTATGAACAAACCTTATACTTTCCCATAACAGCAACAAGAACTTTAATCCCATATTCAACCTTGAGCAGGTCCTGTTATCTCATACTTAGTAATCACTAGCAGTATAGCCGGCATTGCTCGGGTGTAATCAAAGCTTTAAAACTAATTCATGATCCTGGAGCTCAGACTCTTTGGACGTTGGCATGAAAGACTAAAAAGCAATAGTTGTTTCCAGTTAAAGCAAAATCATGTACTGAAAGAAAAATGAACGGATGCAAGTCAAATTTTGATTTCCTGGTATCGATATCAAATAAGTTTTTTCGTTATAAACTGAATTTTGAAAGCTAAATGAGTCCTCTGAGTAAATGGCATCATGGCTGAGACTAAGAACTACAATTATACCTACTTAGAGCCAAACCCGATGCAAAAACTAAAATAAAAGGGCTGGAAAAAAATACAGACATACAGGCAGATAAACAGACACGCACACACAAACATCTTGCCTTTTATATATATATATATATATATATATATATATATATATATATATATTATCAATTTTCTGCACTACTGTAAGAACTGCAACCTTGAAACTTCTGAATATCAATTTTTTATGTCTTTGTCTATGAGTGTATGAAATTTGATTAAAATCGGACCACTCCTTCTATAACCCGATTTTTTCGATTATCGATTTTCGATATTTATAGGGGGTACCTCGACACAAAACCTAGCTAAGAACACTTGCAGATACTTATAGTACAACTGTGTAAATTTTCAAGAAAATCGGTTCAGCTGTTTTGAAGTCTATAGGTAATGGACACACACACACACGCACATCCACACACACAGACAAAGTTCCATTTATAAATAAGTTTAGATTAGTTTATGCATATTGTATGTTGCCAGAAGTTAGTTACATAAAATCTGAAGATCATTCTTGATTGGAGTATTCTCCTGGCTGAATTTAGAAGTTTTCAAATATTGGAAAAATAAAAAAAAATCATAAATTTATGAATTTAAAAATTAAAATTTTTTTTCTTTCTCTCTTTCCTCCGCTCTCTTCTTCTTGCTCTCTATCTTTCTCCATCACTACCCTGTCCCTCTCGCCCTCTCTCTCTTTCTCTTTTTTTTTTTTTGGCTTTGTTGTTTGAGATAGTTCAGTAATTCCAATACATGATAAAGAACACTTGACAAATCTGACAAGCTGTCTTGAAATTCAGACACTAAATGGACCTCTTTGGACTACAAGATTCTTATGTTTTGTTTGCTCTTTTTACGGGCTCCTCAAGGTACTAAATTTTGTATACCACAGAGAATTTAAAAATAATGTCTGCATTATCCTCAGTGGGAATAATTCTTTGAGAACTCACATCTTTTTCTCTGTGTCCGCTGTCATCTTTGACTGACAGATTTGGGTTTCATTTGATTATTAGAAACTGTATCAACAATCATTACCAAAAACATTCAAGAGAAAGTCCTTTTTACCCAAAGTATGTAAAATATAAACATACTAAGGTGTAGATTCATCCAACACTGCAAATTGCTACAAAACCGAAAGATCAACCTGAAAAATCAAGTTATGTTTTCATCATATTCTCATCAGTTTCATGACTACCAGACAATTTCTGTGACCACATCACCCCTTACTTCAGGCCATGTGACTCTTCAAACTGATACCTCCTTGATTATTATGTGTGGGGCACAGTTGAGTGAGAGACCAAAAAGACTTCTTTTAATACGAAATATGAACTGAAAGCAAGGTTTATGACAGCATTTATCAACAAGGAGACTGTACAGAAGAGATGCTGGTGATTTTGAAGTTGCCTGGAGATTGTGTTTTCAGCCAGTGGCAATTTTATTAAAAAAAATTACCCTTAGAAATTTCAAGATATTTTTGTGCAATGTTAGTAAATATATCTGTTGAAATAAGATGCCAGTGTCATTTTTTTTTTTTTGAATAATTCTGACAACAATTCATCCATCGCAACTTGTATAGTAAATGATTGAAAGGTTTAGTAATATTTTTATTGTAGCCTCCTTTTCATATCAGAGCATGTTTTGGTGTTGACCTTTTGGTGTTCGAACTCTGCTCTCCAATTCCTCAATCCGAGCCACTATCCATTACTCCACCATGTCTCCAAATTAATACAAGTTAAAATATTTTCATTATCCCATATAAAACATTTTTTCTAGGCATGGGATCTGCAAATCATCACATGGCACATTCTACACCTATCTTGTAAAAAAATCATTTTCTTTTGGTAAAATAAACAAAGAATTTAATCTGTCTTGGATAACTTCATGTTTGTTTTGCAACTTGTATAGTAAATAATTGAAAGGTTTAGCAATGCCTTCGTTGCAGCCATCCTTCTCATGTCAGAGTATGTTTACACGCAGATATTATTGAAAATTTGAAGAACTTAATTGAAAAGGGCATGGCAAAACAGTCACCAATGAAATGGTCATCAATCATAAATGAACCTTATTAGATTATCGAAACACTTCAGGTTATCAAATTTGTTTTACTTTTGGTGTTGAAGTGTTGAGAAAGTAAAGCCAAATTTGAAGAGGAAGACTTAAAGTTGATAAAATTAAAAAAAAAAAGAATTTTGTTTCTCTTAGAAGTCGCAACATTAGATCAATGGAACAGAAGAGGAGGTGATTCAGTTGGAAGAGGGTCATGTGAAGACAATGCAGCTGTGACTCAGCTCAGACAAACAGATGATTTGAGCAGCTGTTTCAAAAATGTTAACAACCATGCAAAAATGAATAACTGACTTGGGTCGGGGATACTAGAATTAAGCAGGTACAAAAATTTAAATACCTGGGAACTGTTATAACAGAAGACGGAAAGTGCAACACAGAGATCTGCAGGCAAATTGACATGGCACAGGTAGCATTCCAGAAGTTGAGTAAGGTATTAAGAAACAGGACAATTTCACTAGAAACGAGGAAGAGTGTACTGGATTGCTATGTGCTGTCCGTCCTTCAATATCGCAGTGAATGCTGGACAACATCATCAAAGATGAAGAGACTTGAAGCAACTGAAATGTGGTTCTACAGAAGGATGCTGTGAATATCATGGATCGAGCATGTGAGCAATGATGAGGTCTTAGAAATGATGGAAACAAAAAGGAAATTAATACTGAGATCAGGAAGAGATAGCTGAAGTTCCTGGGACACTAAATGAGGAAGGAGAGCTTGGAGAATCTGATACTAACAGGTCAGATAGAGGGAAAAAGAAACAGGGGAAAGCAATGAATAACATATTTGAAGGACCTAATCAGGTGGATGATGGAACGAGGTCTGCATGGTGTAACAGGAGACGGCATGCTCAGAGCCACCAGCGATAGGGAAACGTGAAAAGCCATGATTGCCTATATCTTGAAGGGACAGGGCATATAGAGGAAGAAGAACATATGTAGCTTCCACTGCAAATTGAATTTGATTTAAGGATTCTTTTTTCTATATGAATACCTGTTTTCTAAACACACAGATGCATATATATCTTTTCTTTCTCTCTCTCTCAGAATCATTTCACTGTACAAGTTGAATACATCCGGTAAAAAAAAATGTCCTGGATTTACACCCATTTCTATTTTTGTATACCTGCTGAATTCATTTTCTGTCTGTTTGCACATGGCTTGTAGTTGATATAGGTTCTTGATTATTCTAATGTCTTTCCCGAAAATGTTAAGGCTGCTGAGTATCATGAACTAGTCTTTGTGGCATACTTTGTTAAATGCCTTTGCATAGTCTTAAAGTACAGTACTTGTTAAAATAAAAAAAATAAAAAAAATAAAAAAAATTGGTTCCTTCAACATGAGGAGATTAATGAGGAGAATAAAATAGAAGCAGACATATATATATATATATATATATATATATATATATATATATATATAATATTACAAGAAAGTGGAAGAACACGTAGATTAAAACCCACTTATCAAGCATCTATATTTATAAAGTGTGCTCAGGACAGAGTAGAGCTTGATATTGTAATTTTGTTATTACAATGGTTTATAAATGCATATTATCACTACAGAAAAATTTTCATGTTTCAGAACAGTACTGTTCTTCGGTGATATGTTAAAATAAATGGTGAAAATGATTTATTTTTAAAATAAATCATTTACACCATTTAATTTAACATATCACCTGAAATGTGATAAATGGTGAAAATGATTTATTTTTAAAATAAATCATTTTCACCATTTATTTTAACATATCACCTGAAGAAGAACAGTATTGTTCTGAAACATGAAAATTTTTGTGTAGTGATATTATGCTTTTACAAACCATTGTAATAACAAAATTACAATATATATATAAAAAGAAAGAGCTTAAAGGGATTAATAAAGTTTTAATTTCAAATTATTTCTTCTTAGCATAAATGTTAGTTTAATGAGTACACATGTTTGAAATCTGTGTTTTATTTACAAACAGTGAAATTATGGACTGCCATCCTCGACCATTGAAAGTCTTATTAAATAAAAAGTAAAATTTATTGTGGCTGAAATGTTAAAGGCACATCTGATTAAAAGAATTTTTTCCAGAAAGATGGAATGAAAGTATCATCCCTGCCAAGACATACATTTTCTTAAAAAAATAAACTTTAAAGGATTTTGGCCAATAGTCTTTAAGTTCACTCTTCATAAATAAATAAGGATTAAAGATTTTTAAATATAATGGAGGTTTTAGAATAAAAAAGAAATCAAATTAATATGTAAAATTTTAAAATAACAACTTATTCAGATATATCTTCTCATCCTTCTTCTTCATGTGCTGTGTTACTTCAGTACATAGGCAATCATAGACTTCCACTTGCTTCTGTCTCTTGTCATTCTTAATATTTTTCCTCTTGGTACATCACAAACTTTCTGCCATTCATTTGCTCAAGCCTATCAAATATGTCTCGCATTACTTTCTCTTGTCTCTCTTTTCTTCTATCCATCCTGTGAGTATTAGATTCTTCAAGCCCTCTTTCCTTGTTATATGTCTAAAGAACCTCAGCTGCTTCTTCCTGATGTTAAGTATGAGTTTTCTTTTCATTTTCATCCTCTGCAGCACTTCATCGCTGCTTCTGTTCCATGTCTTGGCATTGTTTCCTACCTCTTTAGCATCATGTCAAGAATCTCTTCAGTGATCCTCTCATTTTTTTTCCAAATTGCTTTTTACTTTGGAATGATGTTTGCTGATGTCACTAGAGCTTCTTTAAGTCTGCCCCATTTTGAGCTTATATTTTCAATTTATCCTTCATATTTCTTTTTCTAGCTGTCTGTGTTAATTTCCTGCAGGTTCAGGTCATTCACAAGTCTCTTGTACTGCGGTCTGGGGGCTGCATTAGGTTTCTTTAATCTCTATAGTTTCATCCTTATTTTGCATATAATTGGCAGGTGGTTTCTTCCACAGTCAGCACTTGAGTAGGTTTTGCAGTGAAGAACTCTGTTCTTGAATCTCTTGTTGATAGTTATATAATCAATTTGGTTATATGTTTCTCCTCCTGAACTTCTCCATATTCATAGACATCTTGGGTACTCTTGGAACCATATGTTGGTTATTATCTGATCATTCACTGTGCACCATCAAACCCATTTCTCACAACAACCATTGTGATTTCCTCATCCAAAATTGCCAACCATTTCAACTTCCCTCTCTTTGGCATTCAGATCACTAATGATAATTCTGATTTCTTGTGATTTGCACTGGGCTTTGCCGTTTTCTAGCATAAAGTAGAAGGATTCAATTTCTTCTTCTGTACTTTGTGCTGTCAGTACATATACAACTATAACTGATATATCCAGGGGCCTCCCTTTCAGTTTAATTACCAGAATTCTTTCAGATATCTGGCAATATCTCATAATGCATTTCTTCATGTTTTTATTTAATATCATGCTGACTCCTTTTGCATTATTTTCACCTCTGTATATAATTCTATGGTCATCACTGATGAAGTCTATCATTTTTCAGCCACTTTGTTTCACGCAAATCTAAAATGTTTATGTTTAATCTAATCATCAGCTGCTTCAATTTTTTCAACTGTATAGAATATTGCAATAATTAAAAACAAGGTTAGACCTTAATGTTTGGATTTATTATGATAAAAATTTGAGTTGCATTTAAATTTGCCTGCATAACAGAAACTAACACCTTCAAGTAATTTTCAATATTTTAATATGGATACATATATTTGTCAGCATTTATTTTAATATTAGCAAGTATTATATTTGTCAATATTAAAAATATTGACAGGTATTATAATTGTCAATAATTTTAATATGGACAGGTAGTATAATTGTCAGTATACTTAATATAGGCAAGTATGATATGCTGAGACTCACACAAGATATCACTCATATAAATATATATGCTGAAAATTTTATCAACATCATTTGGTTAATAATAATTAGTAAAAAATATTAAATTACATAATAAAATCTGACATTACACTCACTCATGCACACACATACAGTCATAGTTATATATATATATCAGTATTCTTACTCAGAAATTGATCTTAAATTATCTGAATTGAAATTCTTCCAAAGTTCTACATTTTATAACTCATATATTTTCTATCTATAAAAATAGAAAACATTGATTTTTATGCTTATCCTATAAAATACATCTTTGGTCATTATTAGTTCTTTAAGCCAAATCTTTTCTTTTTTGGAATATTTTGTTGCTGAAGGAAATCTGAGGAGAAGGTTATTGTGCTTGACCTGGCAATGGCCCCGTAGACCTTTTTTATTTGTGTTCTAAAGCCATATATTTGTAGATTTACTTGCAGAAATGGCACTCTTTATGGATAATGGCTAAGTATTATAGAATTGTTTTTTTTATTATTTTATTCATGAAATGATAGTTTATAATTATTTACTTGTGTTGGTAGTTTTGGATAGAAAAATCTTATTGATTCTTTTAGAAGTTTTACTTTACATTGGTATTGACTGCAGCCATTTTAATTTTTTGTTTATAACGATTTGGATAGTCTTAGTCTATATTTTTGTTTCTGTTTCATTCTATCTATCTGAGTTACTTATCTATCTATCTATCTATCTATCTATCTATCTATCTATCTATCTATCTATCTCAGACTAACTACCTGATAAGACATTTTTCTTTCAATGTCAAAACAAAATGTACAATTTTGTAGTAGATAGTAGCTTGTACATGTTCTAAAGTATAATTTATAATAAATGTTCATTGCTCTATTTTTATATTGAGCACTGTTTTAAATTAATGTTTTGAACATTGCAAATATTTTCTTCAGTCCTTGTTCATATATATATATATATATATATATATATATATATATAAATATGTATATGTACATATATATATATATATATATCCGAGTGAATACAGAACGAAGAATTCTTTCCACGTCCAAAGCATTAATTTAAAACAGTGCTCAATATATAATTTTCTATATAGAGCTGTGAATATTTATTATAAATTATATTTTAGAACATGTACATAACTTCTCTATATATAATCGCTATGAAGACGTGTCCGTTTCTGCATCGGAGTACCGATGCTTCACCACATCGCTGACGAAGCATCGGTACTCCGATGCAGAAACGGACACGTCTTCATAGCGATTATATATAAAGAAGTTATGTACATGTTCTAAAATATAATTTATAATAATATGATAATAATTACATATATATATATATATATATATATATATATAATTATTATCATTATTATAATAATAGTATACTGCACAAGTTTTGGTGTTTAATACACCATACTGCCTGATGGTGGTATATTAAACACCAAAATTCTTTTAGCTGTTGTTGCAGTAGGCTGTTATAATAATAATAATAATAATAATAATAATAATAATAAACAGATGAAACAGCGCTGGCAAGACAAACCTCTGCATGGCCAATATCCAGAACGTGCCAATAAATCCAATGTTGACAAAGTTAATACTCATCGATGGTTACGTGCATCTGGATTAAAGTCTGAAACTGAAGGCTTTATTCTTGCAGCACAAGACCAAAGTCTTTTCACTAGAAACTTCCAGGCAAATATTATGCATAATAATATGGATCCAAAATGCAGGTTTTGTGATAAACACCAAGAAACAATAGACCACCTAATCTCAGGCTGTTCTGTGCTTGCCCCAAATGAATATAAAAATCGCCACGATAGAGTTGGGCAATATTTACATTGGGCAATGTGCAAACATTATGGAAAAGCTGTAAACAAACACTGGTATGAACATCACCCAGCACCGGTTACAGAAATAGAAGATGTAACCATTCTATGGGATTACACCATCTACACAGACAGAAAAATTGAAGCAAACAGGCCAGACATTATTGTTAAAAACCAGAAGGAGAAAACTTGTCTATTAATTGATATGGCTTGTCCAGCGGATTGTAACATAGCAATCAAGGAATTTGAAAAACTGTCAAAATATAAAGACCTGGAAATTGAAATAGAAAAAATGTGGAAATTGAAAACAAGAGTTGTGCCAGTGATAGTAGGTGCACTTGGAATGATAAAAAATGGAACAAAACAACACATTGAAAGAATCCCTGGAAACCCCAGCTTAAGAGATATACAAAAAATTGTCTTATTAAGTACAGCCCACACACTAAGGAAAACTTTATCTATGTAATGCTAGGGATGATAGGGAAAATAGAAAAACATGAAATGGAGCCATAACAACATGCCACTACCTGCCTTAGGTCTCCCCGCAGACTTGGTTGGTTTTGAGACCAAAGCAGAAATTGAAATATGATGAAAAATGACATAATAATAATAATAATAATAATAATAATAATAAATATATGCCCTACTTTCATACTGGGTACTTTTTAAAAGTAAATATCTAAGTCTGGCATGTACTTCCATTAGTATTAACCAATTATATCTATCTATCTATCTATCTATCTATCTATCTATCTATCTATCTATCTATCTATCTATCTCATTCTGCTTGTTTTTATTTCAAACAATGTGTTTTACATTTATTGGTCTGCATATTCAGGAAAGCTTAATAAGGAGAATGTCCTCTCTGGCATGGACTGAACTAGCATCCCCCTTTGTAGGAGAAACCACCATTTGATCTGGCATGCTTACAAATGTGGCCTCTTTTGCAAAATATACTGATACTTTATTAAAAATTCATGAATAATTTTTTTCTCCTCCTTGGTTTCCTTCTGCTTGCTTGGTTGCCATCACCCACAGGAATCACTTCTTTTGACTAAACCAAAGTGACATGTCTGATCAGAAATATGCACTTTTTTGTCTCTGCTTGTAATGAATGTAAACATGTCCTAAATGATACTAAGCTATGTAGCATCATTTAGATAAAATGAAGCAGTGTATAGCATCTCGCAAGTTTAGTTTCAAAGATTACTGGAGGCTCTGCATGCTGAACAACAGAAAATCCTCAATTTCTCCTCTGTTCAATCAATTCAAAGTCCTCACATCTACAGTAGACAAGGTCAAGTGCTTTGCTAGCAAATTCTGAGGCTCAACTGAGTAATATATATATATATATATATATATATATATATATATAAAACCCTGTCTCTGGTCTCTAACATAATTTCTGAGTTTGACTCCCATGGCAAGCAGAGGTGATGAAATTCTAGTCATCATCCTAAAAACATTTGCTCCTGAGCTAGCTCCATTCCTCTCCAAACTCTATAGTTATTGCCTCACTGCTTCCTTCTTTGCTTCTTGTTGGAAGACCTCCGTAGTTCCTGTTTTTAAGAACTCTGGGGAGTCATCTGACCCCTCTAAATAAGGTTCTATTAGCCTCTTTCCTCTTTTTAAGCAAGGTACACGAGGCTATTATCAATGCAGAAATAGGCACTTCACATTGCACAATCTTCTCTCTGACAAACAGCATGACTTCCACTTTGCCAGGTCTACTGCTGATATGCTAACAACTAACACTAAATATATATACCAAGCTCTTGATAAAAACAATGAAACTCGAGCTGTTGCTCTTGATATGTTGAAAGAATTTTACAGTTTGATGTGCTGGCCTGAGATGTGATGATAAAATACTTCAAAAAATGGTATGTCATGTGAAAATGTAACATTAAAATTTTCTATTGGGAACCAGGTATATAATCTGAAATATATCAGAAATAAACAAAAATTCTCAGCAAAGAACTTTTGCTGATTTACTCTCCTCCCAAACATCAGATGCAAGCAAAAATACAAAGATCTCTATCTATCTATCTATCTATCTATCTATCTATCTATCTATCTATCTATTCTCTTACAGCTACCTGTAAACATATAGCCATATCATGTTGAAACCGCAATTCTCATACGATAACCAAATTTAAACAATGTCAAACCTGGTCCGTACCTAAATGGATGGCTTCTTAAGAATACCAGGTGCTCTAAGTTTGGATGTGCAGGTAGTGTAAAGGATAATTAGAGGTCAGAAACCTGAGTTCTAATACTATTTAGATTCATTATTTATATACACCTATGCACAGATATCCTTAGGAAAAAGTCCCCCTCTTCTTCCCACAACTCTGAATAATTGTTATTTCCATGAAATTTGTACAATCAAAAAATATGCCCTGGCTTTAAATAACCTGCAAAATGGTAGGCCATAAAAAAATCAACCAATCAATTACAGCCACCTGCACCAACTGAACATATATTTTCAAGTCATTTCTGCCAAATAATTTCAGCCCTACATATGATGATAAGACACACCCTGCAGTAAAGCCTTTGATAAAGTGATTGGAGGCTTTGAGGAGAGTGGAATCACCTCACAATTGCTGTGGTTCTCAAGTTCATACTGACCAAGAGTGGAAGTAGCTTTCAGGGTACCAGCTATGGGCAAATAATGAATCTTAAAACAAAAAAAAATGCTGAAATTATAAAAATACATTTTTACAGTAAAAATGCCACAAAAGCACATTTATATAAACAATACCAACAATACCTTAAAGTAAAATTACCTGTAATAAAGTTTGAAAGCAATTGATATAAAATCCTCTAATTTTTTAAAGAATTCAAACTGTATCTCAAAATATAACTTCGACAAAACTACAGCATAAAATACACATATCACTGTCTAGAAATGATGTTCAAGGAAACATATATACAAAAAATGGGGATTATCTAAAATTAGATTTTATTATTAAATGACCCATAAGGTGTTGATTTGCTGTTAAACAAATAAAATTAAATATTTGCTCTGGAACTGTCTTTATATTTTGTTCATTTTTATGCAAATTCAACCTGATGTGGAACAGGTTTTTGACAGTCTTATTTTTATAACAATCAAATTTGTACCATTGAATTTTTTTTATATTTAAACATTTGTTCACTAATATTGGACACTATCATATTTTCTTTTTCAATCTTGAGGCAACTTGACAAATCTTCAAGATGTTGATGTTTTATAAAACTTCCTATTGCCTCCTGGAAACATTTGTTTCTAATAGACTTTTAGGAAAGTTACAGAATCAAATATTAAATAATAAAACTTTTTCAATTCTTATTATTTTTTTCAAATGTTTCCCTGGGTGGATATTATTAGGAGATGCAAATAAAATGAATACTGCACTATAAAATATTTGAAAGATAAAAGATTAACAACACTGCTATTTGTTTTTGTTTTTTGATGTTTGTCAGTTTTTGTTTTCTACAGTAAATATCAGATAGATTTATTTTTATGGTGATACCCAGAAGTATTGAAAGAAAGCAATATTACTTTTCATTACCTCTCAGAAGCATTTGCAATAACTCGGAATCAGTAGATTTATATAGTAAATATTTTCCTATTAGATAATAATTCTCTTTTCTCTGTAATCCTTGTTTTAATTCCTGACGCCTAGAAGTCCCTTTCTTCTTAATTTTCAATGCATTTTTATAGTAAATGTTTATCTATTATACATGTAATAATTCTCCAGTATTTGTTTATATTTCTGAGATGAGGTAATATTTACACTATTTATGGTGCTCAGACTATTGTCCTCATCTGTATTGCCATATATATGATGTTTCAGCCTTTATATACTCCAGCCTTCTTCAGGTGCTAGAAATTTTGAGCCAAACCTTTTATGATCACTGAGGTATATCATTCTCATTCCATGTGCAATGCCACTTCTGGTATCCATGTAGTTATCTCCGTTTACTTTATCAGCAGTATAGATGCAATGTGATCTCTGGTAAAAAATGATACTGGGACATTAAGTTTATAAGTCCCAGAAATTCACATGCTGATGTCTTCAGTGGATATAGACGATGGTTAGTTCCATTGACTTGACCCAAAGGGTGTGAGTTCAATACCATCCTACAGCAGTGTTGAACAAATAACTTAGAGAGAACAGTTAAGTTAAAGCACCTGAAGAAATGTCATAAACATGGTAATAAAGATGAGGACAATAGTCTGAACAATATAAATAGTGATAATAATTTTCTTCTCTCAGTAACCCTTGACTTTATCCCTGATCAATAAAAATCCCTTTTTCCTGATTTTCAATGCGTTTCTATTGTAAATGTTTATCAATTGTACATATATAAATGTTGTATTCCCTCAGTAACTCTTGCATTAATCTCTGATCCATAGAAATCACTTTTTTCCTGATTTTCAATGCATTTCTATAGTAAATATTTAATTATTGTACATATAATAATTTTCTTCCCTCAGTAACTCTTGCCTTAATCTCTGATCTATAGAAATTCTTTTCTTGATTTCAATGCATTTCTCTAGTAAATTTTTATCTAGTCAAGAAAGAGGAATATAATAATATTATCATATCTTCATTAGCAGATATGCATGAGACCATTCAAAGAATATCTAAAAGGAAAATACACACCAATGGGATGATAATCCTAATTTGATAAATTCATTCAAGAAACAAACAAACAGAAGAGGAAAAACAGAAGGGATAATGCTAAACAAAAGAAAATAAAAATAAAATAGTTAGCACTTTGCAAAACCATTATCTCTGGAAAACTGAAAATTAAGTTAATGAAACCAAGTAGGATATACAATGTGTTAAAATCACATTAACATCATTCAGTTAAAACCAACATAGAAGAAACTTCTTCTTCTTCTTCTTCTTTTTCTTCTTCTTCTTCTTCTTCTTCTTCTTCTTCTTCTTCTATATGCTGTGTCTCTTCAAGACGTAGGTCTTCCACATCTCCCTATCCCAAGTGGCTCTTAGTAAACTTTCGCCTGTTACCTCATGCAAACCATGCTCTACCATCTACTTGTTTAAGCTACTCAAGTATATTACTCGTTGCTTTCCCCTGTCTCTCTTTCCTTCTGACCCAAGCCTTCCTTCCTCATTATATATCCCAGGAATTTTAGCTGTCTTTTCCTGATGTTAAGCATTAGTTTCTATCCTCTCCAAAACCTCATTGTTGCTCACATATTCGGTCCATCATATCCTCAGCATCTTTCTGTAGAACCATATTTTGGTTGGTTCAAGTCTCTCCTTCACCTTTGAGGAAATTGTCCAGCTTTCACTACCATATTGAAGGACAGTCATCACATAACGATCCAGTTCATCTCTTTTTTGTTTCTAGTGAAATTTTCCTGTCTCTCAATACTCTACTCAGCTTCTGGAATTCATCCTTCCACATGCCAATTCACCTTCAGATCTCAGTGTCACACTCTCTGTTCTCTGTTAGAAAACTTCGCAGGTATTTAAATTTCTACATCTGCTTGATTTTAATATCCCACACCTGTAGTTGGCATTTTGGGATCCTCCTTTTACTGATGACCATGCATTCAGTTTTCTTGTTTATTTGTATTAGACTTTCTCTTTACATTCATGAGAAACCAATTTTGAGTATCAAATCCCTTGAATGCAATGATCTAATAGAAGAAAATTATTGGTCCACAAGATCTTACATTTTTGGGTTCTGAACTTAGGAATGGTTTTCCGCTTTCTTTCCTCTCCTTAAGTCTTAATAGTGATGCCATCAGAAGTTTTTTGCAATGTGTAGGAATGGTGGCAATGGTACTTCATACTGAGGCTTGCAACTAGTAGTTAGGAGTCTGAAATTTGCATAGCCTCCTGAGAGGCTCCTCTGATCAACAGTTGAATAATGTTGGTATTCTTGTGCCATATAGTGCATGGATAGGTGTACCTGCAAGTGCCTCCAATGGGCAACCCTGAAGCCACATTATACTGCAGTCTGTGTCAGTTGCTTTCCTACACATATTGCATTTGACGACCAACTGCTACTGCTACTCTAGTCCTCTCCTTACCAAAATAACTCTAAATCATGACAACACATAATCAAAATAACAAAAGTAAACTAGTCAAACAAAAAACACCTAAACCCCTCAATATCTCTTTCTTTAACATCCATGGTATCCATGCCAACTTTTGCAGTGTGAAATCATTCCTCTACAAAACATCCCCTGACATCCTAACACTCTATGAAAGTAAACTCAACCCTACAATTCCCTCCTCTGATTTCTCAATTTCTGGATACCATTCTCTCTTTAGGAAGGACTTCAATGTCCACATGCATGAGCTAGTTGTTTATGTTGGTAAACATCTCTTTCTGGTTAGGGAGATCTCTCTTAAATATTCTGTCCACTCCTACATGTGTCTCCATCTTTCTCTGCTAAACTCAGTTAGGCATTTCTCCTTTCTTTACCACTCTCGTTCATCTCCTGACTGCTGCATTCCAGATACTATTTCTGATAATATAGACAAAGTTATTTTCCTTCAACTATTTGCTAATGTATTTGTGTTTGGTGACTTCAATGTACATCATCACAAGTGGCTGGAAAACTCTATCATGAATCTTACTGGAGTCCAAATGCTAAACTTCTCAATCACTCAGTCTCTCATGCAAATCTCTCACTCAATCTTTTCGGCAAGGTATTTTAGGCTATTAACAATGTTAAAATAGTTAGGCATCTCACAACAAACAATATGGCCTCCGTTTTGTCAAGTCTACTGTTGATGTGCTGACAACAATTACAATATATATACTAGGCTTTTGATGAGAATGGTGAAGCTCATGCTGTTGCCCTTGATATCTTGAAAGTATTTGACAGGGTTTGGCATGCTGGCTTTATGTGCAAGCTTTACATTTACAGTATTTTTGAACAATTATTTCATTTAATTTGATCATTCCCATCAAATCATGAAATGAAAGTTATTTTGAATGGGAAAGCTTTCTTATCCTTTCATACAAACACAGACATCCCTCAAGGCTTTTTCTGATCTTCTTCAATGATCTTCCTGGTGTAATCAATTCCCAATTTGCCATCTATGCAAATGACATCAACATTTACACCCATTTGTGAGAAGTCTGCCAAACTAGACAAAGTAAACCTGGCTGCTGCACTTCAAAATGACCTCCAATCCGTGACTGAATGGTATAGGGAATGACTAGTAAATTTTAATGCCTCCAAAATGAAGCTGCTCTCCTTTAACCAACACATAGAAACATTCCTGCCTACTATTAAAATGGATGACACTAGTCTAGAGAGCAACATAATGCACCCCCTTGGCTTTACTCTCTCAAATGCCATCAATTGGAATGACTACATTGAATCCATAGCTGCATCTACTGCTGGAAAGGTTGGTTCACTTTGTCAGGCCAGGAAGTTTTTCTGGCCAGAATCCATTTTGCACATTTATAAATCTACCATTTGTCTATGCATTGAATACTGTTGCCATATCTGGTAGGGTGCTCCTGTCATTCATTTTGAGGTTCTCGACAAAATCCAAAGAAGGATCTGCAATTTAATCAATTCTGACTTGGCAGCCTACCTTCAGTCACTTTCTCATCAACGTGATGTGACTTCCCTCTGCCTTTTCTGCAAGTATTTTCATGGCAGTTGCTCTGATGAGTTTTTGCTCTGGTATCCTGACCACATGTATTTACTTGTGATACTAGATTGGTTCCACCCTTTTTTTTATCAAAATAGTTAAATGTAGCTGCCTCTACTATTTTTACAGTTTTTTTATCTTGCACTTTTTGTTTGTGGTATTCACTTCCATTTGTTTGCTTCCCTGATAGCTACAATTTCCAAAAGTTTACATGCAATGTCAATTGTCATCTTTTGTCTGCTTGAGTCCCATCCATCTTTTTTCTTTACTTTGTCATCCCCTGTACCTTTTTACTCTCCTACTGTAACCCCCTGCACAACAGTAGTATTTCTGTGTTGCTTGGGGTGAAATGATTATAAAAAGAATTTTCTAAGATTTTATAAATTTCAGCTGATAACATTACTGGTTTCTCTGCAATGAATGCCAAACATTTCCTTGTAGGAAAATGGCTAATATTGATATTACCATTATAATATAAATAACTATAACAAATAAATTAACTATTACTTTTTTGACAGTATATCAGGTTCCATTACTAGTCACTACTAACCACACATGACAATTTGGAAGTAATTTGAAGTACACAAACATACAACAATTTTCAATGTCAAAGTCAGTAGATTGATGAAAATATACCTCCACAACTGACCCAAAAAGCTGAGGTTTATAGAAGAAAGATACTTGTCTATATTTCTGAGATGATGTAGTATTTACAGTATTTATATTATCTGGACTATTGTCCCCATCTTTGTTGCCATTTGTACGATGTTTCTTTTAGGAAAGGGTTCGGTTCAAAATTCCTAGCACCTGAAAAAGGCTGGAGTGTACAACAGCCAAAAAGTCATACAAATAGCAACAAATGGTCCAAATAATGTAATACTGTAAGAAAGATATTGTTTGATAATATGGTTGGATTGATAGAGTATTATTCATTTAGAGTTATTTAAATTTATTATTATTTTTGAATCATTACACCCGAGGCAAGGCAATAAAACCATTAATATGTAACAGGCTATTTCAGAGAATGTAAGAAAAATATACTCTTTAGAAAAGAGTAAAATAAAAAAGCTGGAATGAAGAAGACAGAAGATAACTGCAGAGTAGATCAGAAGTTTTCATTATAATAACATGGCACCTAAAAGGATATCACCGCATCCAACCGGAAAGACGGATTATAATATGACCATTATAAAAGAGTACCATTGAAAGCACTGAAATAGTTGTACATTTCTTTCTTCTGTTCAATGCTTACGATAAGATATATTCCTAATCCAATTGAATTTCATAGATTATATTTTACAATAGTAATTGACATTAAATTTTAGAAGATAAAAGTTGAGCAGAAAGCATGAAGTCAAAAGAGAGTTTCCCAAGCAAGAAGTGCGAGAGAAGAAACTGTTAACGTATAACTGATGATTACATCTAGCTATTTTCAGTTTTAAAATAATGAAACCTTGCTGCAAGTCTAATCAGTCAGTCAGTTAAATGCCACATGTAATACATGCTTAGGCAATCATGTCTCAAAAGAGACATGACTGACTAGGGAGAAGATTCTCCCACAGTATTGAATATACTCCAAAGACTTTTAGAATAAACTACAGAGATGAGTGATGACAAATAGCGCATAGCTGACCACAAGTTTGGCTCCAAGGACTATTGGAGGATTTGCAAACGAGTGCTGAACAATAGGAAATCCTCAATACCTCCTTTAATCCATGAATTTGAGGTTCTCACGTCATCTGCGGACAAAGCTAAGTGCTTTGCCTGCAGATTCTCATCCAACTCCACATTTGACTCGTCCGGAGTACACCCACCCGACTTCCCTATTAGAACTGAGGCCAAACTGCATGACATATATATTACCCTGACAGTAGTATCCTGAGTAATTTCAAAACTTGACCCCTATAAGGCGAATGGAGATGATGGAATCCCGGTGATAGTCCTTAAGAGGTGTGCTCCTGAACTTTCCCCTGTCCTCTCTAAACTGTTTAACTACTGCCTTTCTTCTTCCTGCTTTCCTGCATGCTGGAAGTTCTCTTCAGTTGTTCCTGTATTTAAAAATTGTGGTGAACCCTCGGACCCATCCAACTATCACCCTATCAGTCTTCTACTGATATTCAGGAAAGTATTTGAGGCCATAATCAATGCTGAAATAGTTCAACATCTCACTGCCCACAAACTCTTCTCTGACAGGCAATATGGCTTCCACTTTGCCAGGTCCATGGCCGACTTGCTAACAACTATAACGGAGTACCTGCTCCAGGCCCTTGATGAGTCTGACAAGGCTCACACAGTTGCTCTGGACATCACCAAGGCTGTCAACAGGGTTTGGCACTCTGGCCTCCTATGCAAGCTACGGGGTTACAGTATTACTGGTTGCCTGCTTGACCTAATCCAATCTTTTTTAAATAACTGCAAAATGAAGGTCATTTTGAATGGGTGTGCATCTTCATCCTACAGCACGAATGCTGGTGTCTCACAGGACTCTATCCTGGGCCTGACGCTCTTCCTTATTTTCATCAACGACCTCCCAGATGAGATCAAGTCCCAAGTAGGCATCTACGCAGATGACACTACAATATACTCCCACACCAGTAAAAAACCTGTCATGGTGGACAGACAAAATCTCGCTGCTGACCTTGAACGGGATCTACACTCTGTGGTGAACTGGGGCAAGAAGTGGCTTGTCAACTTCAATTCGTCTAAGACCAAGCTGTTGTCTGTCAACCATTACAGGCAACCTCTCCTGCCTCCCATAAGCATGGACCAAGTGATTCTCCCTGAGAGCTATACATTTCGCCTCCTCAGCCTTACCCTCTCCTCAGACCTCAAATGGAACCACTATATTGAATCCATTGCAAAATCTACTGCTAAGAAGGTTGGGTCACTATTTCGATCCAAGATGTTTTTTCCGCCTGAATCCATCCTGCATATATACAAGTCAACCATCCATCCGTGCATGGAGTACTGCTACCATTTATGGTCAGGCGCCCCTGCCGTTCTCCTCAGTGTTCTTGACAAGCTCCAAAGGAGAGTCTGTAATGTGATAGGTACTGATCTGGTGGCTCGACTGCAGCCACTTCTCCACCGTCGAAATGTGGCCTGTCTTTGTCTGTTCTATAAATACTTTCATGGCTTCTGCTCAGACAAACTTAAGCCACTGGTGCCTCCTCAACAGGTGTTTACTCATGCAACCAGACTGGCAACTGGGTCCCACCCATTCACCGTCAGGTTAGCCAAATGCAGACGACAATTCTACTCCTGCAGCTTCTTCTCTCGCACTTCCCACCTGTGGAACTCGCTCCCATATTCTTGCTTTCTTGATGGCTACAACCTCCAGAAATTTAAATGCAAAGTCAATACTCATCTACTAACCACTGGACTCTAGTTCTCTCCCCACCCCCGTATAACCTTCCCTTTCTCTCCACCTATGTATCTGTCATTGCACCTGCATTCTCAGCTTTCTATTGCTCCTTTCTAACTAGTTTGTACTCCTCACTCTTTTCTAATTAATCTTTTTACAGTTATGTAGCCCCCTGCTCATCAGTGGCATTTCCGCCTTGCTCAGGGTGAAATGATTAAAAAAAAAAGTAGTTTTGAATTCTAACTATTGCTTAATATTATCTAATACTACTGGAATAAAAGCATAAACTCAAATTTCCCTGCAGCTTGTTGTATCATCCATTATTCTGATACATTTTCACTAGCACTTTCTTTTTATCCTTTCATCCCAAGCAAAATAATAAAACGACTAATATTAGTGGTTTTATTGCAAGGTTACTGAGTTTGAAAGAATATGAGAAAAAAGAAAACATTAAGGAGAAAGAACAATAAAAGAACTGGAATTAAGAAGAAAGATGATAACTGTAGAGTAGATCAGAAATTCTCATTATAATAACATGACACCTAAAAGAATATCACAGCATCCAACCGGAAACACGGGTTATAATATGGCCATTATTGAAAGCACTGAGATAGTTGTACATTTCTTTCTTCTGTTCGATACTTGTGGATAAAATATATTCCTAATCCAATTGAATTTCATTGATTATATTTTACAATAATGATTGACATTAAATTTTAGAAGATAAAAGTTGAGCAGAAAGCATGAATTCAAAAGAGAGTTCCACAAGCAAGAAGTACAAGAGAAGAAACTGTTAACATAGAACTTAGGGTTACATCTAGCTATTTTCAATTTAGCTACCAATCTAATCTTCTTCTTTATTTGCCATGTTCGCTCAGAACATAGGCAATCATAGCTCTCCACAATTTCCTGTCTGTCAGTAGATTGACAAAAATATATCTCTACGACTGACTTCAAAAGCTGAGCTCCTTGGAAGAAAGGTACTGTTTGTGTATATGGTTGGATTGTTCAGGTATTATTCATTTAGTGTTATTTAAATATTTTTTTAATCATTACACCAGAGGTAAGGCAATAAAGCCACTAAAATGCAAGGGGTTACTGAGTGTTAGACATGAGAAAAAATATACTTTTAAGGAGAGAACAGTAAAAGAACTTGAATTGAGGAGACAGAAGATAACGATTGACATTGCATTTAAATTTTTGAAGACCAAAGTTGGCTGGAAGTTCAGAAGTGCAAAAGAAGAAACTGTTAGCATAGAACTTATGGTTACATCTATCAAGCTCAACCCTAAAATAATGAGACCTAGATCCCAATCTAGTACTACACATAATTTCATAAAGTCTAGGTACCATAGAGGAAAGTTCATCAGAACAATTACCATGAAAATATTTATAGAAAAAGCAAAAGTAAGCTATGGGAAAAGGACTGAAGCCAATATAAGTGTGAAAGTATATAAGAAAAAAACATTATTAAAGAATGACAAAAATAAATGAAAACAAATACAAAAGGCAGTAGATAATGATTAACAGTGCAGTTAAATATGTTGATGCAATAAAACACTAAATGCACATTTATGCATACAACAAATGCAATGTACCCATAAAAAAACCATAGAGAACCTTTCCTGTCAGCCATCAGCAGGGCTGATGCAAGTCTTTTTTCTTGAAAGCAACACACTGCGCCTCCTTGCCTTCATTTTTTCAACCAACCTGAAATGGAACAAATATATCAGTCTAGCAGTATAGCCTGGCGTTGCTCGGGTGTAATGAAAACTTTAAAACTAATCAATGGTCCTGGAGCTCAGACTCTTTGAACGTTGGCACAAAAAACTAAAAAGCAATAGTTGTTTCCAGTTAAAGCGAAACTAAAAAGCAATAGTTGTTTCCAGTTAAAGCGAAACCGTAGACTGAAAGAAAAATGAATGGATGCAAGTCAAATTTTGATTTCCTTGTATCGATATCAAATAAGTTTTTTTCATTGTAAACTGAATTTTGAAGGCTAAATAAGTCCTCTGAGTAAATGGTATCATGGCTGAGACTAAGAACTACAATTATACCTACTTAGAGCCAAACCCGAAGCAAAAACTAAATAAAAGGGCTGAAAAAATACAGACATACAAGCAGATAAACAGACACACACAAACATCTTGCCTTACTATATATATATATATATATTATCAATTTTCTGCACTATTGTAAGAACTGCAACCTTGAAACTTCTAAATATCGTTTCTTATGTCTTTGTCTATGAGTATATAAAATGTGATTAAAATCGGACCACTCCTTCTATAACCCGATTTTTTTGATTATTGATTTTTGATATTTATCAGGAGTACCGCGACATAAAACCTAGCTAAGAACACTCGCAGATGCTTACAGTACAACTGTGTAAACTTTCAAGAAAATCGGTTCAGCCGTTTCGGAGTCTATAGGTAACAGACACACAGACACACACACACACATACACACACACACACACACACACACAAAGTTGCATTTATAAATAAGTTTAGATTTATAACTTTATCTACTGCTAGAAAGGTTGTGTCTCTGTGTTGGGCCAGAAAGTTTTTCTCATCAGAATCTTTTTTTTTTTTAATCATTTCACCCCAAGCAAGGTGTTAACACCAATGATGTGCAAGGGATTATGTAAGAGATTTGAAGTATTAGGCAGAAGAAAAGTGAAGACAAAGACAAACCAGTTATAGTGGGTGAAAGAGAAAGGACAAGAGAAGGATGTGAACACAGGAAAGGAATGAAGACAGTTGTGAAGGTAGAGAGAACAAGAACAAGATACACAGGTTGATGTGATTATTTTCATCTCGAGGATCTTGATAAAATTTAAAGAAGTACTGCAATGTAATCAATCCTGACCAGGCATCTCTACTTCAGTCACATTCTTACTGATGTATCATGGCTTCCCTCTGTCTTTTCTACAAATATTTTCATGCCCCATCCACATGAATTTAAATGTGCTATTACATTGCTATCTAGGTCTCACTGTTCTTACTATTGAAATAGTTAAATGTAACCAGCACTTCTCCTGGAACAGTTTCTTTTCTTGCACTTCCCTATTGTGGAACATCTTTCTATTTACTTGCTTCCCTGATAGCTACACTCTCAAAAAATATAAATGCAACATCAATCGCCATCTTCTATCTTCTTTAATCTTGTTCATCTTTTATCCCTTTTTTCCATATCCCCTGTATGTAGTACTTTCATGGTAGGTTACCAATTCTTATTGCAGTAGACTGGTTGCCAACCAAAGCTATAGAACACAGTTTGGTCCTATTTACTAATAGCTGGGGGAAGAAGAGATTGATTCATACCTTTCCCAAGGGTATTAGTACAAAAGTGAATGTAATAGATTCTAATGGAATTCGAACTCTGCTCTCTGATTTCTCAATCTCAACCACTATCCATTACTCTTCTGTGCCCCCATAAACATACAAGCAACACAGAGCAAAAATAATCAAGAAAACAATTTTGGAACTTGGTTAGTCTGTTCTCTCTAGCCTGCTATATTCATCTGACCCCTCACCAACTCATCCTTTCCTAAATTGCAGTAAAATGCTTTGAATGGGAAACCTTTCTCTACTGAAAACTTGATTCAAGAGTTTAAAAACCTTTTCACAGCAAAACCTGTTGTAATTTTACTCAAAAGTTATCAAAGAATCACTTGCTAAATGATAACAAGTCATTGCAAATAATACTGACTACATAACTGAATAAATTATAATTGTACTTTATTTTTTTGAAGAATAAAATTGATCACCAAAAAATAGAAACAATTTATAATTCAACATTAAAATAATAATTCTGTCAATCTGCATAGTTAATTTATTTTATAACTCTTTTAACTCTTGGTTTGTAAGTTTGCTCCCAAATCTGATTATGGTAACAAAAATATAGCGTTTATGAATAATGAGAAAGCTATAATATTAAAGGTTAAGAATGGATAGTGTTTGGAAAAGTCTGTGATCCCAAAGATTTGGAAGCAGATATAGGGTATTGAGAAGTAGTGCTTTAAAAGAAAAAGACCCTGTTTTCAGAGAGTCTCACAAATTCCTTGTGTTCTTTAAGTGAAAAGAAAAGTGGGAAACTGTGGTAATGTTAAGACTGCATAGGTGGTAGTCATGATGGCAGATGAAGAAGAGGCAATGTTAGGGGTGTTTGCCTAAATGGGTTGGTGGGGATAGTTATCAGCATGTTCAGTGACCCATACTCAAATGTTTGTTGGGCTATTTTTTTGGTTTATATTTTTGTATTTTTATCCATAGTCCGGCTCTGTTTTTTTTTTTTTCTAATTTTTATCTTTTCGTTCTAAATGGTTGAACTGTTCAGTCAATATACAACATTATACATCTTTTTGCCCTATACTTGCCATTATTATGTGTTTTTTTTTCACTATAGTTTATATTCTTGCTTTGCCCTAAGTTTTTCTGTTTTTTGGTCAGCCCCACCCTGCTTTTTTTACCCCTTATTCTTCTTCATCCATGTTTCTCTTCTGTTTTCTTCTAATACCTCTTCTTTTTCACTTATTTCCTCTTCTTCTTCTTCTTCTTCTTCTTCTTCTTCTTCTTCTTTTTCTCCTTTCCCTCCATTATTTCTTTTTCTATCTATATTTCTTGCTTATTTCTTTTTACTTTTTTTACATCATTTCCTTTCTCTCCTCTTCTTGCTCCTTCTTTTCTCTTTCTTTTTTCTTTTTCTATAATTCTTTCTATCTTTCTTTCTTACTTTATTTCTACATAATTTAATTTCCTGTCTCATTCTTTTCTTATTCACTCTCTCTTTTACTCTAATTCTTCCTTTCTTTCTCCCTTTCTTTTTCTTTTCTTCTCTCTTTCTTTTTTCTTTTTACATAATTTAATTCCCTTTCACATTCTTTTTCTTATATACTCTCTCTTTTTTCTAATTATTTCTTTCTTTCTTTCTTTCTTTCTTTCTACAAAATTGAATTCCCCTTTTTATTTTTTATTTTCTTCCTCTTTTTTTCTAAATCTTTCTTTCTTTTTTCTTTCTGCATAATTTAATTTTTCTCATTCTTTTTCTCTAATTCTTTCTCTTTTTCATGCTTTCTTTCTTAAGAAAACATCTTTTTCTATCATTATCTATAACAAAAACATATATTTTTGTATTTTTGTCCTTCCATTTTTTCCAATTTAATGCATTTTCCTACTTTCTTTTTTGCTTTAAATAAAATATTTCCATTTATAAATCCTTCTTCTTTTCTTCCTTACCTCTTCTTCTCCTCCTCCTCATCCTCTTTCATTCATCTCCTTTTTCTGCTGCTTTCTTTCATCCTCATCTTCTTCTTTTTCTTCTTTTTATTCTTTTCCTTTAATAGTGAGTGAATATCTCCCTTAAAAGTTTTTTTATCATTGCCTTTAAATCAGCTTTGTTGGATTTACCTTATTTCCATGCCAGAAGAAATCCTGTATGCCTGCTCATAGTATTTCCCAAGGTTGTCTTGGTCAAGGGCTAGGGAGTCATATGTTTCACATTGGCTGAATTTTTATGTAGGCCACTATCAATGTAATGGATGCTTAAAGACCACGTGTAACATAACAAACAAACAAAAACATATGATGCCATTGATAAAGATTTGCCAAACAGTAATATACAACAATGCAATTTATTTCTCATTATACTGTGGATATAAAATCTCCAAATATGTCTCATAAATAGTTTTGAAAAACAGGTAGAAAAAATAATGTTATATGAAAGTTGGAAGGAAAAACAGAAAAAATATTAAAATGTCACACACACACACACACATACACATGCATATAATATATATATATATATATATATATATATATATATACACACACTTTTGCGATGGATAAATTGTCATCTAAATTATGCAGAACTGAAAATAACATTGACATAGCATTTTAACAAAGATGTTTACCAAAATTACAGAAAATATTTTGTAAATACTAAAGAGTAATTTCTTCAATAAAATTACCATTTGGTTTCAAATTCAGACAATTTTAGAATCACCTGTGTCTCTTCCGGATGGTCTCCTTTGCTTAAGTTGGTGAATGCTGCCATAATCTTTGCTTACAATTCATCTTTGGCATTACAAAGAGTTTTGTTAGTCTTTCACTTAACTGTCAGTCAGTTAAGTGCCATACATGAAACACACTTGGGCAATCATGTCTCAAAAGAGACATGACTGACTGGGCAGAAGATTATCCCGCTGTAGGTTGCCATTGCTTTCTGTGGTAGACTGGTTGCCAGCCAAGGCTATAGAACCCAATCTGTCCTGTTATTTAACTCATAACTGGAAGGAAGAGATGGATTAATACCTTTCCCAAGGGTATGTGCACATAAGTGAATGCAATGAATTCAACTGGAATTTGAACTCAGCTCCCTGATTTCTCGTTCCGAGCTGATATCCACTGGACCACAACACACATCCCACTTACTCCACGCATAATAATCAAGGTGATTACAGTCTGGGGAGTTAGGTGGCCAGACATAAGAGGTGATGAAGTTGCAGAAATTGTCTGACAGCCATGACTGGGTGCTCCTGCATGTGTGGCATGGTACAGAGTCCTGTTGCCATCTATAGGTTCTTCCAGTAGCCATCCTCTTGACCCAGGGCAGTATTACCTCCTCAAAGCACTTGATATAGACCTCTGTGTTGTGTCTAAGGCTATGTCGGAAGATGAATGGAGGCAAAATGTCGCCATTACTAGTGGTAATTCCAAACATCTTCGTAATCACCATTAAACTCATGCAACTATTTCAAAATCCTCTTGATACTTATTCTAAAATGTTTCTATTAGAGGTCCCAGTGTCAATGCCAAGCAGTACATCATACTCTGTCCAAATTTTTGGCAGAGGGAATTGTGTTATGGTGCTCTTTTTTCTCCCTGGCAGTATTCAACTGACTCTGCTATACTGGGCAGACAATGAAATCAAAAACTAACAACACACTTTCATGAAATTAAAAATATAAAATGGTGACAATTTATCCACTGCACACCGTACATATATATATATGCTAGCAGTATAGCCCGGTGTTGCTCGGGTGTAATGAAAGCTTTAAAACTAATCAATGGTCCTGGAGCTCAGACTTTTTGGACGTTGGCATGAAAGACTAAAAAGCAATAGTTGTTTCCAGTTAAAGCGAAACTGTAGACAGAAAGAAAAATGAATGGATGTAAGTCAAATTTTGATTTCCTGGTATCGATATCAAATACGTTTTTTTCATCGTAAACTGAATTTTGAAGGCTAAATAAGTCCTCTGAGTAATTGGTATCATGGCTGAAACTAAGAACTACAATTATACCTACTTAGAGCCAAACCTGAAGCAAAAACTAAAATAAAAGGTCTGAAAAAAATACAGATATACAGGCAGATAAACAGACACACGCAAACATCTTGCCTTTTATATATATATATATATTATCGATTTTCTGCACTATTGTAAGAACTGCAACCTTGAAACTTCTGAATATCATTTCTTATGTCTTTGTCTATGAGTGTATCAAATTAGATTAAAATCAGATCACTCCTTCTATAACCTGATTTTTTCGATTATCGATATTTGATATTTATCGGGGGTACCTTGATACAAAACCTAGTTAAGAACACTCGCAGACACTTATAGTACAACTGTGTAAATTTTCAAGAAAATCGGTTCAGCAATTTTGGAGTCTATAGGTAATGGACACACACACACACACATACACACACACCCACACATACACACACCCACACATACACACACACACACGCACAAAGTTTCATTTATAAATAAGTTTAGATATATATATATTATAAATTGTAGTTTAGAACATGTACAAATTACATTTACTACAAAAATGTACATTTTGTTTTGATATCGAAAGAACAATGTCACATTAGGTAGTTTAATGATGGTAATAAATGTTATTTTTGAAAAAGAAAATTTAAAAACCTTTTTTTCAGAAATGGAAACAATATTAGATAAATTTTGTGGCTTCAAAAGGGGACTAATTCAAAGGAGATTATATACTGAATTGATATGTGTTGTATTTATTTTCAATAGCACTAATCCCAATACTTTCTGACCAGACCTCATATATATATAGTGTGAACCGGGAGATAGACTAAACTATCGCCCGGTTCACACTCCACCCACATCTATTGAACAGGTGAAGAGGCTCATCCCTTGTTTCCTGTTTAGGATGCGGTTTCCGGTTTTCTCTTTTCCAATCTTTTCACTCTTTTCCTTTTTTATTATTTTTTTTTTTCAATTGGAGTAGATAGACTAAACTATCGCCCGGTTCACACTCCACCCACATCTATTGAACAGGTGAAGAGGCTCATCCCTTTTTTCCTGTTTAGGATGTGGTTTCCGGCTTTCTCTTTTCCATTCTTTTTACTCTTACGTAGCCCCCTGCGCATCAGTGGCGTTACCGCCTTGCTTGGGGTGATATGATTAAAAAAAAAAAAAAAATATATATATATATATATATATATATATTTTACAGAAAGGTTCAACCTGTACAAGGCCTGGAGGCCAATTGAAGTAAAGGTTTACAACAAGAGGTATTGATAAGAGAGGAAGATAATGGTTAACTTTAGACTTGAACAGGACAAGATTGTAGTTATCTGGGAATACATCCTCTTGAGAGTCTGTTTTATAGGGCAGTGGTTCACAGGAAGAACTGTTTGAGTGGAATATGCAGGTAGTGTGACTGGTTTGCTACAATGTAAGTGGCATGTTGAGTCCAAACTGTGAAGGTCAGTCCTGATGGAACCAGGTGATGAAGTTTGTCTGAGCACTTTTCATGATAGTAGCGATATAGCAGAGAGAGAATTGCCACATCCCAACTGTAAGAGAGAAATTGGAGGGTGGGAAAAAATTATTTTCAAACAATGACTCGAAGACACTTTTGAATTTTTCCAAGACTATAAAGTGAGACCTCAGAAGCTCCTTCCCAAATATGACAACAATACTCCATTTTTGGTTTGATTTCTCTTTTATAAAGGCAGGAGAAAACATGAGGAATCAGGTGCTTACTGGAGTGGTACTGGGAGCCAAGCATTTTACATGCATCTTTATATATATATATACAAATGGTGGACTTTAACAACAGTAGCTATTCACTGCTATTTACACATTGTTCATTCAGTAATGAAATTGAACACTCTCAGCTACTGGAGTGTGTTTACGTTGTGTATATATAACACTCTAAAAATCTACCTACCTCCACTGAGCACCCATAGCTTAGAGGTAGAATTGCTGACTGATGTCAATTTGGTTGGGTTTCAATCCTGGCTAGAAGCCAGGACTGAATCCCGACTGAATTGACATCTACAGGGTGAACCTTACTGTAAAATATATGTATATATATATATGTGCATAGTCTGGTCAATAAGTATTAGGATTGGTGCTATTAAAAAAAACACATCATTTCAGTATTTAATCTCCTTTTAAGTAGTCTCTTTTTGAAGCCAGAGACTTTATCCAATATTTATATATATATACATTGTGCAGTTGTGCTACTTGTAAGGAATATATACACACACAAGCACACACACACACACACACACACATATATATATATATATATATATATATATATATATACAGACAAGTTTCTTTAAAAATGACCAACAAGATACTGCGGTTAAGTTCTTTATTTAATTTTCCTTATGTTCTTATAATTTTCTTTTTTTCTGCATATAAATAAGAAATTGTCTGAATATTCTGTATGTCCAAATGCTTTAAGCTATACTTTTAGCGATTATCAAGAGTGATTTTATTTCTCACTTTTAACTGAGTTTATGAACCCATTTTTAATGAAACTTTTCTTCCCAAATTCACAATTTATATTAATATATATATATGAATGAAATGATTTGTTTGAACATTTAAAAACAGAATATCTACTTAAATATGAATATTGATCAAGAATAATGTTCAAACAAATCATTTCAAATTGTCGGTTGTTTATAACCAAGTTTTGTTAATCTTCATTACTTTCTGTAATAAATACGTATATATATATATATATATAATATATACAAAATATACATATGAACTATATATATATAAAATATATATATAATATATATATATGTAAATATACATGTATAAATGTATGCATATATACAAATATATATATATATTATATATATATATAATATATTTATATATGTATATATAAAATATATATGTATATAAAAAATATAAATATAAAATATATATATATAACAGTACATCATTATTCTTTACTTTCACTTGCTAAAGGAATGACTAAAGGTACATTATATATTTAAGTTCTCTTCTCTTACATTGAATATTATGCTATTTTACTCCCTGCATTTCCTGTCCACTACATAATATATCATATGCATACATATGTATATATGTGTGCATGTATGTGTGTGAGGCTTATTAAATCTTTATCTGTAAATAATCCCAGCCATATTCTATCTCACTGTATCCGACCCTGTTCTCCCTAACATTTCCTGGTTATGGTAGGGTGCAGTGTCTTTTACAATATATTTTATTATGTCGACATTTTCCCCTCTCCTTCATCCACAAAATTATGGCCCTCTTAATCATATTTAGCCAGAAACTGACCATTGGTCAACTTGCTTCATTTTCTTTTTGTTGTTTTTTGTGTCTATATTTCTTGATTTTTTTTTTTGTTTTGTGAGGGGTTGTATTTTGGCTGCTTCTTTGAGACTCTCAGCTAAATAGCCAAATGTCTAGTCAGAGAAATCATTAAGTAAATTCTTGTACAGCAACCATTTGCAAAACAACTCCTACCATACATGCACATCTATGCACCTAATCCAAAACAATCCAAAAGCACACATGAGTTTTTCCTGCCATAATCAGTTTCAGATCTGGCATTTTATGTATTTTTTTTAAATAAAAATGATACATATTTTGGATATTTCCCAGGTAAAAAATCATCCTTCTTGTTTTTATTCTTCTATATGCTATGTCACTTCAGGTAGATTATGTGTTGTTTTCCCCTGCTCCTCTATGTCCACTGAGTACCAAATTTGGCAAACCCTCTTTCCTCATGATGTGTTCTAGATATGTCAACACTCTCTTCTTGATGTGAAATATAAATGTCCTTTTTGTTTCCATTTTCTCTGAAACTTTGTCATTACTCCCATGTTCAGTCCATAATATTCTAAGCATCCTTCTGAATAGCCATATTTCTGTTGCTTCAATTCTCTTCGTCTGTTAGAAGATTGTCCAGTATTCATTGCAATACAGGAAAACTAATATTATATAACAGTTCAGTATCTTTTTCTTTGTTTTTAATTAAATTTTCCTGTATTTCATAATACTTTTCTTAGCTTTTGAAAAGCACTTTCCATCTTCTATTAAAACACTTCCCAGATATGTTGAGCTGTTCCCTTTGATGGTAGCCATGCATTCTACCTTTTGGAATTGGTACTTTGTTCTTTCTTCTTACTTTCCTTCACTACCTTCTGTAGGAGTTTCTATAGTTTTCTTTCTCTTCTGCTACCAAACCACTCTTCTGCATATTTTGTCCTGATGAGATTGTGAGCACGAGTAATGTGCCCTGGTAATGAATCCTCTCAGAATTGTCTCACTGTATAAGTTGAATAAATCTGGTAAGATGATACATTATTGTCTAACAGCCCTTTCTATTTTTGTATAGTTACTGAATTCATTTTCAATTTATTTGAATGTAGTTTTGCCCCAGTATAGATAAAATCATATATATATATATATATATATATATATATATATATATATTATCTGCTGCCTTGATACACTATATAGTGTATCAAGGCAGCAGATACTTTTCTAAGCATATATTGTTAAATATAACAGACAATGAATGTCTATTATGTTTAATCATGAGCCATTCTAAACATTGTATCTTGGCTTTAATCAGGTGATAATGAAGACAAAAGTTGTCCAACATTTGGATTTTTTTATTATGCTGGTTCTAAGCTTTTGGCTCACATGAGCCATCTTCAGAGAGGTTACAGGAATGTTAACATAAAAACATTCACCATCAAAGGTGATTTTATCTTGTTCTGACATAAAACATTGCTATGCAGCAATAACAGTCACCAAATAGTCAACGCAGTTTGTAAATTTGTAATGTGATTCTATGACGTCACACCACGTGAGAGAATGAAATGTTAACAGAACCATATATCTAAATGTAATGTTTTGTGACCAGATGCAATTCACTCTGCCAGAAAATTCAACACACCATGCTGTACTGCTTGGCATTCATGCTAGATGCTCCAGTCCAAACATTTCAGAGTGCTTGTGTGTCAATCTGAGGAAAGTGGAGAGGTTTTGTAAAGAATTGGTTGAGTCTAATATTAATTATGAAGATATATCAGCTTGGAAAATTCACTCCTGAATTTGTTGGTGAAGGAGGCCCTTACCAACAAATTCAGAAGTTAGTCAGACACAACACAGAGGCCTACAAGAGGCCTACACCAATGCTTGATGCTAAAGTCATCTGGAGGCAGTGGTTTAAGCCAATGGCAGTTTTATTGAATAGATTTACCCTTTGGCATTTCAAGATATTTTTGTGTAATTTTTGCAAATATACCTGCTAAATTAAGATGTCTGTGTTATTTTCATTTTTACATAATTTAGATCACAATTTATCTACCGCACACTGTATATCTGTTAAAATGAGATAACAGTGTTATTCTGATTTTTGTAGCATTTAGATGACAATTTAATCCTCAAACTGTGTATAACTGTTAAAATTAAATGTCAGCATTATGTTCATTTTTACATAATTTAGATCACAGTTTATCCACCGCCTACTGTATATTTGTTAAAATGGGATAACAGTGTTATTCTGATTTTTGTGTCTTTTAGATGACAATGTAATCCTTGCACTGTGTATAACTGTTAAAATTAGATGTCAGCATTATTTTCATTTTTACATAATTTAGATCGCAGTTTATCCACCGCCCTCTGAATATCTGTTAAAATGAGATAACTGTGTGGTCCTGATTTTGATGTCATTTAGTCAACAATTTAATCCTTGCACTGTGTATAACTGTTAAAATTAGATGTCAGCATTATTTTCATTTTTACATAATTTAGATCGCAGTTTATCCACCGCCCTCTGAATATCTGTTAAAATGAGATAACTGTGTGGTCCTGATTTTGATGTCATTTAGTCAACAATGTAATCCTTGCACTGTGTATAACTGTTAAAATTAGATGTCAGCATTATTTTCATTTTTACATAATTTAGATCGCAGTTTATCCACCGCCCTCTGAATATCTGTTAAAATGAGATAACTGTGTGGTCCTGATTTTGATGTCATTTAGTCAACAATTTAATCCTTGCACTGTGTATAACTGTTAAAATTAGATGTCAGCATTATTTTCATTTTTACATAATTTAGATCGCAGTTTATCCACCGCCCTCTGAATATCTGTTAAAATGAGATAACTGTGTGGTCCTGATTTTGATGTCATTTAGTCAACAATTTAATCCTTGCACTGTGTATAACTGTTAAAATTAGATGTCAGCATTATTTTCATTTTTACATAATTTAGATTGCAGTTTATCCACTGCCCTCTGAATATCTGTTAAAATGAGATAACTGTGTGGTCCTGATTTTGATGTCATTTAGTCAACAATTTAATCCTTGCACTGTGTATAACTGTTACAATTAGATGTCAGCATTATTTTCATTTTTACATAATTTAGATCGCAGTTTATCCACCGCCCTCTGAATATCTGTTAAAATGAGATAACTGTGTGGTCCTGATTTTGATGTCATTTAGTCAACAATTTAATCCTTGCACTGTGTATAACTGTTAAAATTAGATGTCCAGCATTATTTTCATTTTTACATAATTTCAGGGTACAGTTTATCCACCACCCACTGAATATCTGTTAAAATGAGATAACTGTGTGGTCCTGATTTTGATGTCATTTAGTCAACAATTTAATCCTTGCACTGTGTATAACTGTTAAAATTAGATGTCAGCATTATTTTCATTTTTACATAATTTAGATCGCAGTTTATCCACCGCCCTCTGAATGTCTGTTAAAAAATGAAGATAACTGTGTGGTCTGATTTTGATGTCATTTAGTCAACAATTTAATCCTTACACTGTGTATAACTGTTAAATTAGATGTCAGCATTATTTTCATTTTTACATAATTTAGATCGCAGTTATCCACCGCCCTCTGAATATCTGTTAAAATGAGATAACTGTGGATGTAATTTTGATGTCATTTAGTCAACAATTTAATCCTTGCACTGTGTATAACTGTTAAAATTAGATGTCAGCATTATTTTCATTTTTACATAATTTAGATCGCAGTTTATCCACCGCCCTCTGAATATCTGTTAAAATGAGATAACTTTGTGGTCTGATTTTGATGTCATTTAGTCAACAATTTAATCAACACTGTATATAACTGTTAAGAATTAGATGTCAGCATTATTTTCATTTTTACATAATTTGATCTTGATTTATCCCGCCCTCTGAATGTCTGTTAAAATGAGATAACTGTGTGGTCCTGATTTTGATGTCATTTTAGTCAACAATTTAATCCTTACTGCTGTGTATAACTGTTAAAATTAGATGTCAGCATTATTTCATTTTTACATAATTTAGATTGCAGTTTATCCACTGCCCACTCTGAATATCTGTTAAAATGAGATAACTGTGTGTAGACCTGATTTTGATGTCATTTTAGTCAACAATTTAATCCTTGCACTGTGTATAACTGTTAAAATTAGATGTCAGCAATATTTTCATTTTTACATAATTTAGATCGCAGTTTATCCGCTAATGAATATCTGTTAAAATGAGATAACTGTGTGGTCCTGAATTTTGATGTCATTTAGTCAACAATTTAATCCTTGCACTGTGTATAACTGTTAAAATTGATGTCAGCATTATTTTCATTTTTATAATTTCAGTCGCAGTTTATCCCACCGCCCTCTGAATATCTGTTAAAATGAGATAACTATGTGGTCCTGATTTTGATGTCATTTAGTCAACAATTTAATCCTTGCACTGTGTATAACTGTTAAAATTAGATGTCAGCATTATTTTCATTTTTACATAATTTAGATTACAGTTTATCCACCGCCCTCTGAATATCTGTTAAAATGAGATAACTGTGTGGTCCTGATTTTGATGTCATTTAGTCAACAATTTAATCCTTACTGTGTATAACTATTAAGAATTGAATGTCAAGCATTATTTTCATTTTTACATAATTTAGATTGCAGTTTATCCACTTGCCCTCTGAATATCTGTTAAAATGAGATAACTGTGTGGTCCTGATTTTGATGTCATTTGATCAACAATTTAATCCTTGCACTGTGTATAACTGTTAAAATTAGATGTCAGCATTATTTTCATTTTTACATAATTTAGATCGCAGTTTATCCCACGCCCACTCTGAATATCTGTTAAAATGAGATAACTGTGTGGTCCTGATTTTGATGTCATTTAGTCAACAATGTAATCCTTGCACTGTGTATAACTGTTAAAATTAGATGTCAGCATTATTTTCATTTTTACATAATTTAGATCGCAGTTTATCCACCGCCCTCTGAATATCTGTTAAAATGAGATAACTGTGTGGTCCTGATTTTGATGTCATTTAGTCAACAATTTAATCCTTGCACTGTGTATAACTGTTAAAATTAGATGTCAGCATTATTTTCATTTTTACATAATTTAGATTGCAGTTTATCCACTGCCCTCTGAATATCTGTTAAAATGAGATAACTGTGTGGTCCTGATTTTGATGTCATTTAGTCAACAATTTAATCCTTGCACTGTGTATAACTGTTAAAATTAGATGTCAGCATTATTTTCATTTTTACATAATTTAGATCGCAGTTTATCCACCACCCTCTGAATATCTGTTAAAATGAGATAACTGTGTGGTCCTGATTTTGATGTCATTTAGTCAACAATTTAATCCTTGCACTGTGTATAACTGTTAAAATTAGATGTCAGCATTATTTTCATTTTTACATAATTTAGATCGCAGTTTATCCACCGCCCTCTGAATATCTGTTAAAATGAGATAACTGTGTGGTCCTGATTTTGATGTCATTTAGTCAACAATTTAATCCTTGCACTGTGTATAACTGTTAAAATTAGATGTCAGCATTATTTTCATTTTTACATAATTTAGATTGCAGTTTATCCACCGCCCTCTGAATATATGTTAAAATGAGATAACTGTGTGGTCCTGATTTTGATGTCATTTAGTCAACGATTTAATCCTTGCACTGTGTATAACTGTTAAAATTAGATGTCAGCATTATTTTCATTTTTACATAATTTAGATCACAGTTCACTCACTGCCCTCTGTATATCTGTTAAAATGCGATAACAGTGTTATTCTGATTTTTGTGTCATTTAGATGACAATTTAATCCTTGAACTGTGTATAACTGTTAAAATTAGATGTCAGCATTATTTTCATTTTTACATAATTTAGATCGCAGTTTATCCACCCGCCATCTGAATATCTGTTAAAATGAGATAACTGTGTGGTCCTGATTTTGATGTCATTTAGTCAACAATTTAATCCTTGCCCTGTGTATAACTGTTAAAATTAGATGTCAGCATTATTTTCATTTTTACATAATTTAGATTGCAGTTTATCCACCGCCTCTGAATATCTGTTAAAATGAGATAACTGTGTGGTCCTGATTTTGATGTCATTTAGTCAACAATTTAATCCTTGCACTGTGTATAACTGTTAAAATTAGATGTCAGCATTATTTTCATTTTTACATAATTTAGATCGCAGTTTATCCACCGCCCTCTGAATATCTGTTAAAATGAGATAACTGTGTGGTCCTGATTTTTTGATGTCATTTAGTCAACAATTTAATCCCTTGCACTGTATAACTGTTAAAATTAGATGTCAGCATTATTTTCATTTTTACATAATTTAGATCGCAGTTTATCCACCGCCCTCTGAATATCTGTTAAAATGAGATAACTGTGTGGTCCTGATTTTGATGTCATTTAGTCAACAATTTAATCCTTGCACTGTGTATAACTGTTAAAATTAGATGTCAGCATTATTTTCATTTTTACATAATTTAGATTGCAGTTTATCCACTGCCCTCTGAATATCTGTTAAAATGAGATAACTGTGTGGTCCTGATTTTGATGTCATTTAGTCAACAATTTAATCCTTGCACTGTGTATAACTGTTAAAATTAGATGTCAGCATTATTTTCATTTTTACATAATTTAGATCGCAGTTTATCCACCGCCCTCTGAATATCTGTTAAAATGAGATAACTGTGTGGTCCTGATTTTGATGTCATTTAGTCAACAATTTAACTTTGCACTGTGTATAACTGTTAAAATTAGATGTCAGCATTATTTTCATTTTTACATAATTTAGATTGCAGTTTATCCACCGCCCTCTGAATATCTGTTAAAATGAGATAACTGTGTGGTCCTGATTTTGATGTCATTTAGTCAACAATTTAATCCTTGCACTGTGTATAACTGTTAAAATTAGATGTCAGCATTATTTTCATTTTTACATAATTTAGATCGCAGCTTATCCACCGCCCTCTGAATATCTGTTAAAATGAGATAACTGTGTGGTCCTGATTTTGATGTCATTTAGTCAACAATTTAACTTTGCACTGTGTATAACTGTTAAAATTAGATGTCAGCATTATTTTCATTTTTACATAATTTAGATCGCAGTTTATCCACCGCCCTCTGAATATCTGTTAAAATGAGATAACTGTGTGGTCCTGATTTTGATGTCATTTAGTCAACAATTTAATCCTTGCACTGTGTATAACTGTTAAAATTAGATGTCAGCATTATTTTCATTTTTACATAATTTAGATTGCAGTTTATCCACCGCCCTCTGAATATCTGTTAAAATGAAAGATAACTGTGTGGTCCTGATTTTGATGTCATTTAGTCAACAATTTAATCCTTGCACTGTGTATAACTGTTAAAATTAGATGTCAGCATTATTTTCATTTTTACATAATTTAGATCACAGTTCATCTACTGCCCTCTGTATATCTGTTAAAATGCGATAACAGTGTTATTCTGATTTTTGTGTCATTTAGATGACAATTTAATCCTTGCACTGTGTATAACTGTTAAAATTAGATGTCAGCATTATTTTCATTTTTACATAATTTAGATCGCAGTTTATCCACCGCCATCTGAATATCTGTTAAAATGAGATAACTGTGTGGTCCTGATTTTGATGTCATTTAGTCAACAATTTAATCCTTGCACTGTGTATAACTGTTAAAATTAGATGTCAGCATTATTTTCATTTTTACATAATTTAGATTGCAGTTTATCCACCGCCCTCTGAATATCTGTTAAAATGAGATAACTGTGTGGTCCTGATTTTGATGTCATTTAGTCAACAATTTAATCCTTGCACTGTGTATAACTGTTAAAATTAGATGTCAGCATTATTTTCATTTTTACATAATTTAGATTGCAGTTTATCCACCGCCCTCTGAATATCTGTTAAAATGAGATAACTGTGTGGTCCTGATTTTGATGTCATTTAGTCAACAATTTAATCCTTGCACTGTGTATAACTGTTAAAATTAGATGTCAGCATTATTTTCATTTTTACATAATTTAGATCGCAGTTTATCCACCGCCCTCTGAATATCTGTTAAAATGAGATAACTGTGTGGTCCTGATTTTGATGTCATTTAGTCAACAATTTAATCCTTGCACTGTGTATAACTGTTAATATTAGATGTCAGCATTATTTTCATTTTTACATAATTTAGATCGCAGTTTATCCACCGCCCTCTGAATATCTGTTAAGATGCGATAACAGTGTTATTCTGATTTTTGTGTCATTTAGATGACAATTTAATCCTTGCACTGTGTATAGCTGTTAAAATTAAATGTCAGCATTATTTTCATTTTTACATAATGTAGATGACAATTTATTTATTGCATCCTATATATTTCTTAAAATGAGATGTCAGTATTATTCTGATTTCTGTGTCATCTACATGACAGTTCATCCATCACACCCTGTATATATATATATATATATATATGTGTGTGTGTGTAAAACAAACAAACAGCACAGAAAAACATGTGTTAGAGTTTCTTTTTTCATTTTCTCCCACTCTGGTGAAACTTAAATAAAACTTTTCTTATTTGTTTTTTATCTTATCAGTTAACCATTTATAAATTGCTGACTTCTCTCCTTAATTATTTCTCAAATTTCCTCAGTCTTCCAAGTTTCCAACTCCTTCATATCAATATTTTTCTTGCAAACTGATGTTGATGCTCTGCTAGTCCATTCTTGAGTTTCAGTTCTCTCTTATCCTTCAAAAATCAAGTGACATAAAATTTTCTCAAATCACTAGCACCTTCCTTAGTATCCTTGCAGACAAATGTACAGACAGTCATCCCTTAATCTCTAACTCTTCTAATATCCTCTCTAGAATCTTTGCAACTTTATTCAGATTGCTAATCATAACTTTCATTTTTCACAGTTTCCCAGGAGAGGTCCTGGTCATTTTTTTATTTTTATTTGCTTACATTTTTATCCTGTAGTCTTTTGGCACAATCACAGCTATGGTTTTTGTGTATCTTCATAGCCATTGATCTATTGAGATTAAAGGTTATTGTTACTAGTCATTTATTTATTTGTAATTTATTGTGGCTAGAAAATTAGCATGAAATCAAGTTTCAATTTATCTTCTTGATCAATTTGTCTTTTTCTTGATAGTATTGGATCAATTTTTAAAAACTTCTTTTTGAAATATTGGATCAATTTGTTTTTTCTTGATAATATTGGGTCTTAAATCCATACTATAGTTTTACCCAACTCTCATAAAGTACATTTGGTCGATGAAACTGTTCACAAGCTTTGGATCATTGTGATAGCACAATATCAAAAGTAATTGGGACTGAAGATATGTGTGTACTGACCTTGTTCAATTACTGACCATACAAGATTATGTACTCTCCCTGAGAAATTGTAAATAATATCCATTCATCATTAGTCACAGTTAGGATCCATGGTTGTTGAACAAACAGATAATGTGCCTGAGAATCAATCTACAACAGGGATTAGCTAGACACCCTAACAGACAGAAGCACTTGGAAACAAGCAGCCATTGATATTATTACTATTAAAATGTTAACCTTAGAATTCAAGTTATGCTCTTAAACAATTTATCAGATCTAGACACTTATATGAATATCATGCATATCATCTTGTTTATAAATGTCTAAACAATTATCTATACACAGCCATTTTCTCAGATCAATGATTAAAAATGACTTCAAGTGAGTGAGTCCTTCATGTCTTAAAGAAGACAATTCTTCATCAGATTTTATAGAATGTTGCTAAAGAATCATATACAAGGAACTTTACCAAATAACAGAAACAATATCATTCAGATACTTCCATCATCAGCAATAACTAACATGGATAGTGCATATAGCTAGATGTGAAAATGATGATATAATCAAGCTGTTGACTTTGCATATAACCTTAAATAAAAGGTTAGGAAAGAAACCCTCACAAAAAGAGTGATAATAATTAGTGAACTTGATAAGTATAATTTCCCAAAAAACTGTTTTAAGAGATAGTTTTTTAAAATTCAACTAACAGTGATGCTAACTGTTTAGTCAATGAATGCTAAATGTTACCTTATAAGGAAATAACTAATCTCACCATTGCTATTATTATTGCATTGGTTGCTATTGCTGTATCCTCTAGTGTTCTTCATGTCCATGTCGTAGTTGGCAACCTTCTGGGAATTTCAAACCAAACCCCTTTATTCAATTAATAAGAAATAAAAAGAATTAACATCTACAATATTTTCTTCAGCATGGTCAGTGGAATAGCAAATAACCAAAATCAGTCTTCGGGGTTTGAGCAATTGTATGCAGTCTGGATATTAAAATTTCAGAATTTGTCTATACTTCTAAGATGAAGTTGTGTTTACATTATTTGGACTGTTGTCTGTATCTTTATTGCTATATTCATGCACATTTTGACCATTGTACACCCTGGCGTTCTTCAGGAATTTTGAAAGAAAGGGTTTGGTCAGAAATTCCAAGCACCTGAAGAAAACAAGGGCGTACAGTGGTCAAAACATCATGAATATAGCAATAAAGATGAGGACAACAGTCCAAAAATGCAAATTGTAAATAATATAAAAATTTCAGTTATATAGTTTTTATTTTATAAGACAGCTTCTAGTTTGTGTTGATATCATTCCTTTGCACAGTTCCCAGTGTATAACTGTTCTGGTGCTATGTATATTTTCTCTCTTTCCTTTTATTATTAAATAATGATGCTATTTTTATTGTTGTTATTGTTAGTAATTTTAAGAGAATATTTTTTATTTCTTCTTATTTTTCTGGCAGCTAAAGGAGATGGCTATATCGTATTTGATATAATTGTTTTTTCTTTTACCCCATTAAGCACAAGGAGCAACAATAAATAAATAAATAAATTATAAAAAGAAAGAAGAAAGAAAAAAGAGGAAAAGAAAGAGATAAGGTTGGATAAGTCAAAAGAAAGAAAGAAAGAAAGAAAGAACTGAAAAAATGAAAGAGAAAAAGGAAATAATGAATTAAATCTGTAGAAATAGAAAGAAATAAATAAAAAGAAAGTAAATACAAGCACAAATAAAAAAAGTCAAGAACAGAAAAAAGAAGAAAAATACAGGAAAAGAAAGAAAATAATGAATAAGGCTGCAGAAATAGAAAGAAAGAAAAAACAAATCAAGAACAGAAAAAAAAAGAAAGCAGGATAGAAAGAAAATAAGAAGGGGGTCATTTTGTTCTCATGCAGCTGCAGGGGTGATGGTGGTATGGATTCTCCAACAGCTGTTGGGCCATAATAATTTATAATAATGCATCCTCTACCAAAATGTCCGTATTTTTTTTTTATATTGTTTCGGCTGCAGGAATCTAGGCTGATCTATTATACTGGGGAAAGAAAATACATTACTTGAAAAAAACAAAAGAAAACTGTCAAAGAACACAAGGGCCGATCTTACAATAGATAAAATAAATCTCACTCGTTTATTTGATCTACTTATGATAAAATATTTTAAAAGGTGACAAATTAACCAAAATTGTTTTAGTATGAGATGTTTTTTAAAGAAAAATCTTAAAATGATAAAATACTTATAAGCATTTTAATTATTATTGCATCATATTATATAATATAATTTCACAATTATTTACATTGTTTCATTATTATATCGTATTGTTTCATTATTATTTGTATTGTTTCATTATTATATAATATTTTTCTTTTATCATTTATATTATATCATTATTATATAGTATTGTTTCAAAATATAATACAATTATTTATATTGTTTCATTGTTTTGTCAATATTTTTGATGTTTTATTATTATGTAATATTTTCCATTGTTATATAGTATTGTCATGTTGTTATATAATAGTTTCTTTATTACTTGCATTGTTTCCTTGTTGTATAATATTCTTTATCATATAATATTATTCCATTATTATATAGTATTGCTCCATTATTATATATTGTTTGATTATTCTTTGTATTGTTTCATTATTATATAACATTGTATCATGATTATATAATATTATTTCATTATTCTTCTGTATTGTTTGATTATTATATAATATTGTTTGAGTATTGTGATGTTTCATTATTATTTGTATAGTTTCATTACTATAGTTTTGCTTTATTATTATATAGCATTGTCTCATTATTATTTCATTGTTTCCTTATATTGCATTGATTTCTTATTCTAAAATATTGTTTAATTATTATATAATATTACCTCATTTTTATTTTTATTGTTTCATTCTTATATGGTATTGTTACATTATTATCTATACCAGCGGTTGGCAATCCCTGGCCCGCGGGCCACATCCGGCTCTCGAGTGAATCTTGTCCAGTCCGCTACCTTACTTTGGACATGATATATATATAGGTAAACCAAACCAAAATGACAGTTGATAGTCTGAATATATTGCGTCAAAATCAAAAAATTTATTTCTTTTTACCTGGAGAATGTGTTTTACTTTTATTTTTTTATTCGTAGGGATTACCAAAATTAGTGTATGGCCTTACTTTCACTTTTTCTGTGAAACTATTTTCATGAGAGGGCACTTTTAAAAGAAATTAAAATAGTGTTTTCAAACAATCTTAATGGAACTTTTTTTAATACTGATTTATGAAGCATTTATTTTTAAGATGTAATATATTTTTAACAAAATTCCTGTCAGATATTTTCTTTTTTTCATGCTTTAGAAACCTGTTCTTTTATTGTATTGAGAAAGAGGTGAAATACTTTCTGCAACTTCGAAATTGTTCTCTTCCTGGTAAAGTTCCTAAATAAAAACAAGAAAAAAAATCAAAATACATTTTCCAAGGCAAAATAATTTCCAAATCATTTCAAAATTGTATTCACATACTTAATAACATGGTTCTCCTCCATGACATTTGAGCTATACCTGTTTTGTCCTCCTCCATGACTCTATATAGCTTTTTGGCCCTAACTCTCCAAAAGGTTGCCGACCTCTGATCTATACTATATCATATAAGAGCATGGACATATAAAACAAATACATAAAGATTCATTCCATTTTGGTCACACCTCAACTATGAAAAGTGTATATAAAAATGCACTGCACATTGTTCTACTATAATAATACCATATGTATAATGAGAATATTCTTCAGTTTTGAGCAAATCTGTGCCTCTGGATATAAAAATTCCAGTGTGTTTATAGTTTTTTATTTTCTAAGACAGCTCTTAGTTTGTGTTGATAATAACATTCATTTGCATAGTTCTTATTGTATAACTGTTGCTACTCTATCATGTGTATATTTTTCTCTTTCTCTTTATATTCTTTATTATAATAAAGTATAATGTATTTATTGGTATGTATGTAAAAATATATATATATATATATATATATTGTTTAATTGCCTGAAGACACCACTCATGGTAGAAACATAGGTTGCATAATAACTTGTTTACAAATGGAATATATATATATATATATATATATATATATATATATATATATATGCTTCATTATTATATAATATTCTTACATTATTCTTCTGTATTGTTTGATTTTTTAATTATTCTGATGTTTCATATATATTTATATATATATTTATATATATTTATATATATATATATATATATATATATATTTCCTTCCTTTTATGCTCAGAGGTTTGTATTTTTTTTTGATGTCGTAATGTAAGATACTCAATAGTAGGCATATTAATATATATGTTACTGTCATTTTAAATGGCATATTGATATGAATATTTTGACATCACTTTTGACAACACAGAGCTACTCAATTAAATATTGATGATATTGTCGTTTTTTTGTAATTGTAGAAGAAACATTTCAGAAACTAAATGAGCTGGACATGAGAATTGTAAATAATAAAATTAATGAAAATTACTAATGATGCAAGTAGCAATTATGTTGGTGGTAACAATGATGATGATGATGATGACAAAAATGATGATGATGATGACAATGATGATGATGATGACACCAGCTCTGAGGATTTTGTCTTTTAAATTTTCTTCTGCATTGTGTTCGATCCATCCACATTCCCAAAAAAAGTTTTTAAAAAATAATTAAGAAAAAAATTGTCACACTAAAAAGAAAATTCAGTCAAAGTAAAATTTTACAAGAAAATAAAATTTCTTACCCTCTCCATAATATATATATATATATATATATATATATATATAATGAATTAAAGTAAAAAAAATCACCAGGTGACAGACTTTGATTGATCTTCATGTTAGTTTAAAAAAAAAAAAAACTTGTACAAGACTGATTGGGAAGCCTTGCTGAATTTGAAATGTCACAGAATCGGTGTTGGTGGGAGTCCAGAAGTAAAGTGGGTGGCTGGCAATTGCCAAATCAGAGTAGGTATCATGAAATATAGGACATGCTGGGTATAAAAAAGTAAAGAACAAAAAAAAAAAGAAAATCACTAACTCACTCCTCTAAATCATTCCTAATCAGATACCTTGAGGACACACCTCAGTATCCAATCAGTCGGCCTATGGCTGTGTGTACTAATTCATCTTGCCGAATGTAAAGCGGCTCCTTGTGAAGCACCACTGTCACTTTTAGCTTATCTTTATTTTCTTATTTTTTTATTTTAAGCAAGTTTTTATATAACCTCACTAACACTGAAAATCTCAATGCCCATTTCTCATTGCTTTCTATTTTTTAGCTTAAAAGAAATAAAGTTTAAGAAAATTGTCTGTTGTACAGAGCCAGTTAATAGTAAAATTAGATATTTTTCATTTTTGTTCCACACACACACACACACACACACACACACACACACACACACAAATGCATATATATATATATATATATATATATATATATATATATATATATTTAGAAAAATAAGTTTGTCTTCAAGAAACTTTTACTCTCATTTTCTGTTTTCAAAGTTCTAGTTGGGAGAGTTGATAGGATGTGTTAGAATAAAACATGCATAATTAATATAATAAATCACAAAAGTGAAATAAATTGCTAAAAGTCTATATAACTTTACAGCTTCATATGGACAATCTCCTCAAATCTGAAGAAAAGGCTCAAAGCAACAGAAAAGTGGTTCTACATAAGAATGCTGAGCATACCATGGATATATGAGCAACGACAAGGTTTTGGAGAGGATGCAAATGAAAAGAAAACTTGTACTTAGCATTCAGAAGAGACCACTGAGGTTTCTGGGACATGTAATGAGGAAGAAGAGCTTGGAGAATCTAATACTAACAAGATGAATAGAGGGAAAGAGAATTAGGGAAAAGCAATGTGAGACATACTTGATGGGCTTGAGTAGGTGGATGGCAGAGCAAGGTTTGATAGAGATACCCAGACAAAAAAATTAGAGAGTGATAAAGGATAGGGGCAAGTGTAAGACCATGATCACCTATGTTCTGAAGGGACGCAGAAGAAGAAGAAGAAGAAGAAGAAGAAGAAGAAGAAGAAGAAGAAGAAGAAGAAGAAGATCTGTTTGAATAAGTTATTTTAAAATTTCATATGTTAATTTGATTTCTTTTTTATTCTAAAACCTCCATTATTTTTTAAAACCTAACATACTTATTTAGGAAGAGTGAATTTAAAGGCTATTGGCTAAAATTCTTTAGAGTTTATTTAAGAAAATGTATAACTTTTTAATCATTTCATCACAAGAAAGTCTGCTAAGGCACAAAAGTTTACTGGGATTGGAGGAGATTGAGAAGACTTTACTGAAGAGAAAGGACAATAAAAGAACATATTTCAGGGTTCGTGAAGATAGGAATTAATATTGCATTAAAAGTTCTTGAAGATTGTAGATGACAGGCAAGCAAAAAAAAAAAAAAAGAAGAAAAGCAGAGAAGTGTGAGAAAAGAAACCAAAGTGAAGTCATGTGAAAAGAGAAATTAGAAGTGAGACATGTGAGAAAAGAAACTGGAGGAGAGAAGCGTGAGGAGAGAAAACAAATAGCAGAAGTGTGAGAAGAAAAACCAGAGGGGAGATGTGGGAGAAAAGAAACCAGAGGGGAGAAGAATGAGTAAAGAAATCAGAGGGGAGAAGTGGGAGTAAAGAAACCAGCAGAGAGAAGCATGAGAAGAGAAAACAAACAACAAAAGTGTGAGAAGAAAAACCAGAGGGGAGACGTGTGAGAAAAGAAACCAGAGGGGAGAAGAATGAGTAAAGAAATCAGAGGAGAGAAGTGGGAGTAAAGAAACCAGCAGAGAGAAGCATGAGAAGAGAAAACAAACAACAAAAGTGTGAGAAGAAAAACCAGAGGGGAGACGTGTGAGAAAAGAAACCAGAGGGGAGAAGAATGAGTAAAGAAATCAGAGGCGAGAAGTGGGAGTAAAGAAACCAGCAGAGAGAAGCATGAGAAGAGAAAACAAACAACAAAAGTGTGAGAAGAAAACAAGAGGGGAGAAGTGGGAGAAGAAAACCAGAGGGGAGAAGAATGAGTAAAGAAACCAGAGGGGAGAAGTGGGAGAAGAAAACCAGAGGGGAGAAGTGGGAGTAAAGAAACCAGCAGAGAGAAGCATGAGAAGAGAAAACAAACAACAAAAGTGTGAGAAGAAAACAAGAGGGGAGAAGTGGGAGAAGAAAACCAGAGGGGAGAAGAATGAGTAAAGAAATCAGAGGGGAGAAGTGGGAGTAAAGAAACCAGCAGAGAGAAGCATGAGAAGAGAAAACAAACAACAAAAGTGTGAGAAGAAAAACCAGAGGGGAGACGTGTGAGAAAAGAAACCAGAGGGGAGAAGAATGAGTAAAGAAATCAGAGGAGAGAAGTGGGAGTAAAGAAACCAGCAGAGAGAAGCATGAGAAGAGAAAACAAACAACAAAAGTGTGAGAAGAAAAACCAGAGGGGAGACGTGTGAGAAAAGAAACCAGAGGGGAGAAGAATGAGTAAAGAAACCAGAGGGGAGAAGTGGGAGAAGAAAACCAGAGGCGAGAAGTGGGAGTAAAGAAACCAGCAGAGAGAAGCATGAGAAGAGAAAACAAACAACAAAAGTGTGAGAAGAAAACAAGAGGGGAGAAGTGGGAGAAGAAAACCAGAGGGGAGAAGAATGAGTAAAGAAACCAGAGGGGAGAAGAGGGAAGAAAAGAAAACCAGGCGGGGAGAAGTGGGAGTAAAGAAACCAGCAGAGAGAAGCATGAGAAGAGAAAACAAACAACAAAAGTGTGAGAAGAAAACAAGAGGGGAGAAGTGGGAGAAGAAAACCAGAGGGGAGAAGAATGAGTAAAGAAACCAGAGGGGAGAAGTGGGAGAAGAAAACCAGAGGGGAGAAGTGGGAGTAAAGAAACCAGCAGAGAGAAGCATGAGAAGAGAAAACAAACAACAAAAGTGTGAGAAGAAAACAAGAGGGGAGAAGTGGGAGAAGAAAACCAGAGGGGAGAAGAATGAGTAAAGAAACCAGAGGGGAGAAGTGGGAGAAGAAAACCAGAGGGGAGAAGTGGGAGTAAAGAAACCAGCAGAGAGAAGCATGAGAAGAGAAAACAAACAACAAAAGTGTGAGAAGAAAACAAGAGGGGAGAAGTGGGAGAAGAAAACCAGAGGGGAGAAGAATGAGTAAAGAAACCAGAGGGGAGAAGTGGGAGAAGAAAACCAGAGGGGAGAAGTGGGAGTAAAGAAACCAGCAGAGAGAAGCATGAGAAGAGGAAACAAACAGCAAAAGTGGGAGAAGAAAACCAGAGGGGAGAAGAATGAGTAAAGAAACCAGAGGGGAGAAGCGTGAAAAGAGAAACCAGAGGAGAGACGTGTTACAAAAGAAACCAGAGGGAAGAAGTGTGAGAAATTAAACCAGAGGAGAGAAGTGTGAAAAAAAGATATTAAAATATGACATATGGTTGCATCTTATTATTTCAACAGTAAAATATTGTGAGCTAATATTTTACCTAACCCTGCCATCTAGTCATACTCTTAAATTCAAGAGGTCAAGAACAATTTTTTTTTTAACCCTCTAGGGCCATTCGTATCATATTTGATACAGTATGAAAACAAGCCTTGAAAGAAATAATTTCCTGGAAAATTTTTTAAGAGAAATATTTTATAAATTTCAAATGAAAGCAGTACTGACTGCTCAGTCAATGAATACCAAATGTTTCCTTATAGGGAAATACCAAATGTTTCCTTATAGGGAAATACTGTATCAAATATGATACGAATGGCCCTAGAGGGTTAAGTAAATATTTTTTTTTTGTTTTTGTTAAATTCTGATAAAAGCACTCCCGAAATATTATTATAATGCTTTACGATTCTTTCCTTCTTTTTGTCTTTAGTTGTTTACAGCTATTTTTAGTTCTAAAGTGGCACTGTAATTTGATAATCACAATAATGGTGAATTCTTAGAGAACCATTTTGGCTTCTGTCAGCATTGCTGATGCTGACCTCCAGGAGAGTGACTCATTGTGTCTCCTTTTGTTAACATTCTCTGCTGACATGAAATACAAAGACTATATTGAATCTATTGCTAGGTCAACTGCTAACAAAGTTGGTAAACTGTGTTGAACTAAATCAATCAATCCACTTATGACAGTGAGGAGGGCATCTCGCTTTTAACACAACAGTTTTAATCATAATCTCATACATCTAAATATAGAATCATATTATCTGAATTATTATTTACTGGAGGAACCATGGAATTTCCACAGAAGGATAATTATGATTTCCTGGAAAAATTTTACTTTGTCATACTACAAATGATAGTCACGTTTTCAAACATAAAAGTATAGGATAATAAAATGATGATAACACAGAGTGTAATTTTATTAAAATATCTATAAAAGTAATGTCCATAGAATCTACTTTAAAGTAATCTTATATTAAGCAGTGTATGCACAAACCATAACCAAAATACTGTATGCTATTTTGTGAGAGATTTTGAAAGAGAAAATGCTTTTTTTTATTACTGAAAAACCATAGCTCTTGTGTCCATTGTAAACAGAAAAGACTAACTGAGTAATGGCCAAGGGTGTAGAGGCCAGAAATTTTGTTATTAGGTTTGTTGTCCTATTAGGATAGGACAACAAACCTACCTATTTTTACTATATTGTACAGTACACACACACACACACACACACACACACACACACACACACACACACACAATTACTGCTACAACCACCAGCTTAAACTGCTACTGATATGGTAATGCTATAGGCTCTCTCCTCCTACTCTCTCACTCTTTACTACCCTTCCATTTGGAAAGGTGAGAGAAAAGCTGAGGAGAGTAAAAAAATAGAGGGGAAGGAAAACATTGTGTAGAGAGTGTGGCGTAACAGACAGAGGAACTAAGTAACTAACTAAGGAAGGAACAAGCAGAATTATTATATATTTGTATTATCAATAAGTAGGAAACCACATAACTTGAAACAAACCCTTGTGAACAACAGCTTTGTTAACCATCTTATGGACTACCATATTTTACTTTTTTCTTTCTAATGTGACTAATAGCAACAACAAAACACAGAAAAACAATAACATTAATATTTTCTACAAAAATCAAATGCATAGCAATTATAAACAGGACAAATCTTCATTTTGAAACTTCATCTCAAAATACTCAACTCCCATTGACTTAAACAAAAAGTTAAACTAATTATTTATGACACAAAATTTTAAACTGCTAATCTCATCATGAAAAATAACAATTCACTTACAAGATTTAAACTACAGAGAACCAATATTATTTATGAATTTGCATGTCCTTTAAAGAACTGTGTTCTTGATCAATCTAATTTCATAAATAATCTACTAAACTCTATTCGTAATATACTTGCCAATAATACAAATATAATAGCATCATCCACATGCAACAAAAAAATTAAACTAAAATTAATGGAAGTGTTAATAAAGAAGAAAAATCCGTCATTTAATATCTGCTAATAAAATTCATCCACAATAATGGCTGGATGATGCTCAGATTATGCAAAAGTGCTCAGAAAAACAAAACATTTGAACAATTTTTATATAATTTATGTTCTGAAAAAAAAAACATAAGATCACATGAAAAATTACATAAGAAACTTAACCATCACACCTTGTCTGCCATTTTTAATGAAACCTGCATAAAACAGATTACTGCCCAAATACACAGTATACCACATGAATTTAAGCATGCTACTAGACTGGTGGATGTGCGTTGTGGTACAGTGGATATCGGCTCGGAACGAGAAACTGGGGAGCCGAGTTCGAATTCCAGTTGAATCCATTGTATTCACTTACGCGCAAATACCCTTGGGAAAGGTATTAATCTATCTCTTCCTTCCGGTTATGTGTTAAATAGCAGAACAAATTGGGTTCTATAGCCTTGGCCGGCAACCAGTCTACCGCAGAAAGCAATGGCAACCTACTGCGGGATAATCTTCTGCCCAGTCAGTCATGCCTCTTTTGAGACATGATCGCCCAAGCGTGTATCACATATGGCACTTAACTGACTGACTGTCTCTCAATTGGCCAGATTGATTTCTGTCTTCATGGTAGAGTAGGTGGGTTCAGGGGATGTAGAGCTATGGTTTTTCTTTGGGTTCTTTTTTGAAGAATGTTGGTTTTTTTTTTTCATGGACTGCTCTTCTCTAATTGGTTCTTTCTGCAGTTGTCACTCCCAACTGACCAGATCAATTTCTGCCCTCAGCAAGGTGTTATTTGTATTGATGATGTGGGGCAGCTCCACATGGTCTGTTGCCAGATGTGATCTCTAAGATTAGGATTTGTTTGGATAGGCAGCTATTGTGCAGCTATTGTTCATTGTGAAAAATTATGCTAATGTAATATAACAATCTAGGCCCACCCGAGGAAGTGAGGAAGCGGGGGCGTTTTCCAGCCGTTGAAAGGAACGGATGGTTGTTTAACCTTATTTCCGGCAGTAGCGGAAATGGCTACAAGAGGCAAACAGAACAGGTGTCTCTGAGAATTACGTAGGCGTGCGTAGGCGAGGCAAAAAATCGGAAGTACCGGTTTGGAGATAAAAAGACCTCGGGCACGGATTTCACGACAGACGAGGCTGGGCAGAGAGACAGAGGAGAACAGATACGACGACACCCCCCCGTCAACCCTTGGAAGCGCGCTCTCACTCTCTGTTCACTAGGCTACACGGTCCATCATCATTAATAAAGATATCACTTGATATATTTTTATATATATGCGTGTTTGTCTGTTTATTGATATATAACACTAATAGCATTGGATATTTGATTCATAGTCAGTTGCCTGTTTTCCATCACCATATGGTGAACACAATCAATGTTTTCTTTGGCAGTGGTAGCTGCAGGACATTCAGACCTTGGGTCATCTTCAAGATTAACCCTTCCCTCCCTAAATTCAGCTGCCCACTTATACACTGTTGATAAAGCTGGAGTAGTGTCCCCTAATGTAGCAACCATGTTAGTATGAATGTTCATGAAGGCTCAACCCTTTTTTGCAGGTCTATTCAACCTATACAGCTGTAATATAACAATCTGGGCCCACCCGAGGAAGCTGATGCAAGCGGGGGCGTTTCCGGTCGTTGAAAGGAACGGATGTTTGTTTGACCTTATTTCCGGCAGTAGCGGAAATGGCTACAAGAGGCAAACAGAACAGGTGTCTCTGAGAATTACGTGGGCGTGCGTGGGCGAGGCAAAAACCGGAAGAAAAAGTCCCGGTTTGGAGATTATAAAAAGACCTCGGCGCACGAATTCACCAGACCAGACAGACAGACGAGACAGACCAGAGTAGCAGTAGAGAGAGAGAGACACAACAGATACGACGACACTCCCGTCAACCCTTAGAAGTGCGCTCTCTCACTCTCTGTTCCCTAGGCTACACGGTTCATCGTCATTAATAAAAATATAACTTATATTTTTATATATATGCGTGTTTGTTGTTTGTCGATATACAACACAGCAAAACCATTCTGAGAGCTCTAGAAGTACTGATAGAATTCATCATTGGTGGGCGCAATCTGAACAGTATAAGATACGCACATGATACAGTATTTATAGTAGATACAGGAAAGAAATTGCAAAACCTCTTACAGGAAGTAGTTAAAGAAAATGGATAAAAAAAATCTACAAATAAACTCCAAGAAAACTGAATACATGATAAACAGTTAAAAAAAGGAGGCCAAAACACCAACTACAAGTGGATGAGACAAAAATTAAACAGGTGTAGAAATTTAAATACCTGGGAAGAGGATGAAAAGTGCAATACAGAGATCAAAAGGTGCATTGACAAGGCTAAGGATGTGTTCCAAAAGCTGAGTAGAATGTTAAGAGACAGAAAGATTTTGCTGGAAACAAAGAAGAGAGTACTGTATTGTTATGTGATGTCCATCCTTCAATATGGTAACAAATACCAGAAAATTTCCTCAAGATGAAAGACAAACTGGCAAGGTTTTGGAGAAGATGGACACTAAAAGAAAACTGATACTTAACATCAGGAAAAGACAGCCGAAGCTTTTGGGACATGTAATAAGGAAGGCGGGTTTGGAAAACCTGATGCTCACAGAACGGATAGAGGGGTAAAGGGAAAAGAGAAAGCAGGGCACAACATGCCTGATGAACTTGAACAGAAGAATGGTTGAGCAGGGTTTGAGTGGAATAACAGAAGGGATATTAAGAGCAACAAGAGATAGGTGGTAGTGGAGGGCCATCATGGTCTGTGCTCTTAAGGGTCACATCACAAAGGAAGAAGAATTGATGATGCCAAATTTTGATCATTTTCAAGAGAATTTGCTACTAGTTACTTTTGAAGTTTTCTTTAAACAGTCAGATGTCAGTTTACCTGGAAAAAAACAACGTTGTTGTTAAGAAGAAGAGTTGAAATTAACGCATGCAAGATTTCACAGCTCTAACATCCTTCATAGTCAACCTATGAACATTTCAGCCCTCCCTCATATATAGAAAGAAACGATGGAGTTATTAATAAGAAGAGTTGAAATTAATGTGTGCAAGATTTCACATCTCTAGCATCCTTCATAGTCCACCTATGAACATTTCAGCCCTCCCTCGTATATAGAAAGAAACAATGGAATTATTAATAAGAAGAGTTGAAATTAATGCGTGCAAGATTTCACAGCTCTAACATCCTTCATAGTCCACCTATGAACATTTCAGCCCTCCCTCGTATATAGAAAGAAACAATGGAATTATTAATAAGAAGAGTTGAAATTAATGCGTGCAAGATTTCACAGCTCTAACATCCTTCATAGTCCACCTATGAACATTTCAGCCCTCCCTTGTATATAGAAAGAAACAATGGAATTATTAATAAGAAGAGTTGAAATTAATGCGTGCAAGATTTCACAGCTCTAACATCCTTCATAGTCCACCTATGAACATTTCAGCCCTCCCTCGTATATAGAAAGAAACGATGGAGTTATTAATAAGAAGAGTTGAAATTAATGCGTGCAAGATTTCACAGCTCTAACATCCTTCATAGTCCACCTATGAACATTTCAGCCCTCCCTCGTATATAGAAAGAAACGATGGAGTTATTAATAAGAAGAGTTGAAATTAATGCGTGCAAGATTTCACAGCTCTAACATCCTTCATAGTCCACCTATGAACATTTCAGCCCTCCCTCATATATAGAAAGAAACGATGGAGTTATTAATAAGAAGAGTTGAAATTAACGCATGCAAGATTTCACAGCTCTAACATCCTTCATAGTCCACCTATGAACATTTCAGCCCTCCCTCATATATAGAAAGAAACGATGGAGTTATTAATAAGAAGAGTTGAAATTAATGCGTGCAAGATTTCACAGCTCTAACATCCTTCATAGTCCACCTATGAACATTTCAGCCCTCCCTCATATATAGAAAGAAACGATGGAGTTATTAATAAGAAGAGTTGAAATTAACGCATGCAAGATTTCACAGCTCTAACATCCTTCATAGTCCACCTATGAACATTTCAGCCCTCCCTCATATATAGAAAGAAACGATGGAGTTATTAATAAGAAGAGTTGAAATTAATGTGTGCAAGATTTCACATCTCTAGCATCCCTCCTTTTTAGGCAGCCTATGATGTTTTTAGCCTGCTCTAAAATAGGGTAAATAATACATGGCACAGTTCTACATTCTCCACCCCCACAAACACCATAGGTATATGAGAGCTTAATTTTAGCACCCCACTCCTAGAGATTTAGCCCGTGTGTCAAAAGTGAATATATTCTGGAAAATATCACTCTGTAGGTCTATGTTATTCACTTGCATGAAGGCAGTACCTTCACGTTAGTAACTGAAATTTTAATTTTTTTTTTTTTTTTTTTAATCATATCACCCCAAGCAAGGCGGTAATGCCACTGATGTGCAGGGAGCTACATAATAGTGAAATGATTGGAAAAGAGAAAGCTGGAAACCACATCCTAAACAGGGAACAAGGGATGAGCCTCTTAACCTGTTCAATAGACGTGGGTGGAGTGTGAACCAGGCGATAGATAGATCTATCTACTCCAATTGAAAAAAAAAAAAAGAAACCAAAATGAGAAGATTGGAAAAGCGAAAGCCAGAAACCACATCCTAAACAGGGAACAAGGGATGAGCCTCTTAACCTGTTCAATAGACGATGTCTGAATGAACGCAATGATGGACACATACACATGTCAAGCGGAATTGAAATAAACATGCCAGTTCAACTAAAACTCAGCTGAGATTATATATATATATATATATATAATAAATGTGGAAAGTATAATCATGACACAGAGAGAATTTTTTGAAAACTAATAAACATCAAAAAGCATCATGCTATTGAGAGGTATGGAGGATTTAATTATCCCAGATCTTGTATTAGGTACCTAAGATTATACATTTAAATAGACTGGCATTTGCATCTTGAAAATATTTGTTTGTTTTCAGTTTCTTTTTCTGTGAAGAATAAATTGTGAAAAGTTAGTAAAATCATTTGTGTATTGTTTTGTATTTATAGCAAATACAATGGCTGCTGGGAATTTTTGTTGATCTTTAAAAATCACTGAAATTATCAGCCTTGTAAGGAATTGCTTCTTGAATGAATATTTCAGCAACCATTCAAATTTGTTAGTCTTTATTTATACTACCTTAATCATTCAATACCCTCTCTCTCTCTGTCCCCCCTCTCTCTCTCTCTCTCTCTATATATATATATATATATATATATATATATATATATCATTCTGTTCATTATCTATCTTTCTATCTATCTCTCTATCTCATTCTCTTCATATCTATCTGTCTGACCGTTTCTGCAGCTCCATATTTTTTTATAGTCTATTTATGTTAATCACTTCATATCTATCTATCTATCTATCTATCTATCTATCTATCTATCTATCTCATTCTCTTCATATCTTTCTGTCTGACCGTTTCTGCAGCTCCCTATTTTTTATAGTCTATTTATGTTAATCAGTTCATATCTATCTATCTATTATACTATCTATCTATCTATCTATCTATCTATCTATCTATCTATCTATCTCATTCTTTTTCATATATCTGACTGACCCTTCCTGCAGCTCACTATTTTTCATAGTCTATTTATGTTAATCAGTTAATATCTATCTATCTATCTATCTATCTATCTATCTATCTATCTATCTATCTACTTGTATTTGTTGAAACCCAGGTGTAAGAGATTCACCATCTTTCTTTTCAATCTTTCTGTCAGAAATTCATCTGGAGTTTTTACCCTTGGATGAAACCAAGATTTTAATTGCTCAGTGGAACATTTTAAGGAAAAGAAAAAAAAATAGTCCCATAGAACAAAATAACAAGAAATAATCATCAAATAGAAGAGACGTGGCATTTCAACTGATGGATGTACTACCAAAAAAAAAAAAATGTTTTTCTCCAGAAATAAAAGGAAGGGAAGTAGAAGTCATATCAATCATGACTGACATGTACATGTCTACGTTTTAGCAGAACTTGAGAAATCTTGTTACCAAAATTTGTGTTCTAGGTTCAAGCCTGTCTTGTCTTTGGAGTCAGAATTGCATATCTTTAATAAAGCTGGTTTATTTTTAAGTCTAATATTTTTCAGGTGTATTCTATATTCTGTTTAAAATATATTTCCATGGTGAGAATAAGAAAAATAAGAAAATGTGTTCAAAATTTGAAGTGAAATGATGCTTTTGGGAAAATTTATTTGCAGATGATCAGTTTAAAAAACAGTAAATGTAACTTCACTCCATTAATCATCTGAGAGAACCCTTTCTGCCTTGCATGGCTGATGGTAGCCTCCAGTAAAATGACTCATTATGCCTTCATTTTTGGCTGATAGGAGGTAGAAAAAATATATTGAATCCATTGTTAGATCAGCTACTAAGAAAGTTGGTTCACTGTGTCATGCAAGACAAATTTCCTCACGAGAATCAGAAGTTTACCATTTATCCTTGCTTCTAATATTTTTGCCACATCTGGTTTGGCGCTTCTGGTACTTATTTACAGATTCTTGATAAAATCTAAAGAAGTATCTGCAATGTTATTGGTCCTAAATTGACATCTCAGCTTCAGTCAGTTTCTTACCATCATAATATAGCTTCCACAAGCATTTTTTATAAATACTGTCATTTAAGTGTTTGGATGAACTTTTGCTATGGCACCTAGACTTTTTTAATCTAAGCACACTACTAGAATGGTATGGATATCTCATCTATTTACAGATGAATGGTACTGATATCTCATCTATTTACAGATGAATGGTATTGATATCTCATCTATTTACAGATGAATGGTATTGATATCTCATCTATTTACAGATGAATGGGCCAGATGTAATTGTTAGTTCTATACTGACAGTTTCTTTTCTCACACTTATCTCTTGTGGAACTCTCTTCTGACACCATGATTTCCAGCTAATTTTAATCTTCAAAAATTTAAATGCAATTTCAATTGTTATATTCTGTCTTTTTGATTAGTCTTTTTACTTCCTGCACATTATTTATGCTTCTGTTCCTAATTCTTCCAAACCCTGTAACACCTTGTATCTTAATGACATTACTCTTAATGACATTACTGCCTTGCATGGGATAATACCAATTTTTAAAAAATCATTAGATATAGATGTAAGTTCTATGCTGACAGCTTACTTGTGGAATACCCTTTCATCTCCATGATTTCCAGCTAAATTTAATCTGCAAAAATAATCTTCTTGCTCATTATTAATATTTCTGTTCCTAATTTTTCTGCACTCTATTGTCTTAGTGGCTCTACTACTTTGCTTGGGGTGACTGATACTGATTAAAAAAAAGGAAGTTAAATTTATGTGTGAATGCTGGACATTTTCCTCACAGATGAAAAAGAGTCTTGAAGGAAAAGAAGTGTGGTTCTACAGAATGATGCTGAGAATAGCATGGACTGAAACAATGGCAATGAAAAGGAAACTGAGCATCAGGAAGAGATCACTGACATTTTTGGGGCATTAATGTGATTGATACCGACTTGGCAGACTGGCTGCAGTCACTCTCTCACCAGCATGATGTAGCTTCCCTGTGCCTCTACTATAAATACTTTCATGGCTTCTGCTCTGATGAACATAGATCACTGGTGCCCTCTAGGTATGAATTTGCACAGAATACTAGATTCGCAACTTGGTCCCACCCTTTTTCAGTGAAACAGATAAGATGTAACCGCAATTTCTACTCCAACAGCTTCTTTTCTCACACTTCCCGCCTGTGGAATTCCCTTCCATACACTTGCTTCCCCAACAGCTACAATCTCCAGGAGTTTAAATGTAAGGTCAATAGACACCTCCTAACACACTAACTCGCATCCATTCTCTCAAACACTCTTCCCTTCTATCCAACCCTCATCCTCGGTATCCTTACCTGTCTATCACCCTTCTTCTGACATTTCCTATATCAAACCACTCTTTCTCATCACTTTCCCCTATGTAACCCCCTAACCACTCTTTCTCATCACTTTCCCCTATGTAACTCACTGCACAATAGTGGCAGTGGAATGCCTTGCTTGGGGTGAAATGATTAAAAAAATATATATATAATGAGGAAAGAGAGCTTAGAAAATTTGATTCTCACAGGATAGATTGATGGCAAGAAAAACAGAGGAAAGCAAAATGCGAACTACTTGAAAAGTTTGAGGGAATGGTTGGCAAAAAAAAAAGACAAAAGTTATTAGAACCTATATAAGACAGGAAATTGTAGAGAGCCTTGATTACTAAAATCCTAGAGGGACACAGCACATTAAAAAAGAAGATGACCCCTCGACAATATATGTATATATATATCCAAATGTAAAAGAACAAAGAATAAAATTGCAACATTCAAAACATTAATTTAAAACAGGGCTCAGTATAAGAATGGAGCAATAAACATTTATCATTCACTGTTGCATAAGAAAATGTATGTAATCTGTAGGAAGGTGATTTTCTAAGCATAGCTTAGATGTGACACATGGCCGAAAGTAGGTGTTACCCAGTGAGGATCAAACTCACTACTCAGTTATAACAATTCTAGTGAGACAAGTATGCTAACCATTACACCATGCCGAGGTGCGTGCCCAATGAGATTATATATATATATATATATATATATATATATATATATATATATATATATATTTTAATTCAGATACTTCAATCCAAGGGAAAAAAGCAGGAAGGTAAATTACAAAAACCCGATCCTAATTAATATTAAAAATTTTATTTTAATATTAATATTTAATTTTAATATATATATATATATATATATATATATATATATAGTCATCTGCAGACAGATCTGTTTTGCTGTATCACAGCTCATCAGTACAGTTAGACTCCGATTGCTTTTTAACCCAGGATTGAAACCCACCCAAATTGGCGTCAGTTGGCAATTCTACCTATAAGCAATGGGCGCTCAGTAGAAGGAGTCAGACTTTTTAGCATGTATGTTATCATTATACACATCCAATAGCTGAGAGTGTTCTAATTCATTGCTGAATAAACGATGCATATATGCTAAAGTAGCTACTGTTTTTCAATGTCTACCATTCTTCCAGAGTGCTCAATCAGGGTGTGAGAGTGTAAATATATATATATATGTAGAAAGAGTTTGTTTCTTTAATAGAGCAGATTTATGCTGACTTTGAAGTTTTGTGAGGACACTTACAATATTCTCACTCATCAGTGCTGTTTGCAAACACTCCTCAAGGCTGATGACAAAAAGCCATGTCAAGTGAGAACATCATAACAGTGTCCTCTAAATCCACATGAATTTGCTCTATTAATGAATCTGCTTAAACCTTCATTATGAATGAAGGTTTGAGCAGATTGACCTTGACCACAATAGATTATACACTCTCTCTCTGAAACTGTAATTGATGTTTGTTCGGCATAGTTGCAGTATTGACCACAGATGAGGTCTGTAGCTGTTACAGAAACACAAATATGACTGAGTTTGATAAACTTTCTTCCATGGTGCATTGAATTTATGAATTTAAGCCAGTGTTCTACAGAATGATGCTAAAGATACCGTGAGCTGAACATGTGGGTAACAATGAAGTTTTGGAGAAAATAGAAACAAAAAAGAAAAAACTAATACTTATCATCAAGAAAAGAAAATTGAGGTTTCTTGGGTATATAATGAGGAAGGAAGGCTTGGAAAATTTAATACTCATAGGATACATAGAGAGTAAGATGGACAGAGGAAGACAGTGCTAACATAAGTAATAAGCTTAAGTAAATGGATGGTAGAACAGGTCTTAGGGGAAATAACAGAAAGACAAAGTTTATTTAAAGCTGCATGGGAAGGAAGTTGTGGAGAGCCATGATCGACTATATCCTGAAGAGAGATGGCTTATAAAGAAAAAGACTAGATTGATTGCAAGGTGTAATCATTTTACAGTTGAGCTGGCTAGATGTAACTTAAAGTTCTATGCTAACAGTTCTTTTCTTAGACTTATTGCTTGTGGTACTCTCTTCTGGCTTTTTTGCTTTCCAGTCAACTTTGATTTTCAAAAATCTAAATGTGTTGTATCACCAAGGTGGATATTATATGCAGAACAAATGTGCTGCGATATTATTCAGCACAATATTTGATGCTAATTACAATGACAGAACTTATAACAGAAGGATTTTAGATCACACTAGTCGCCAAAGTAATCAGTCCAAATATTACTCAAATGACACATAGATATTAATCTTTGAATGCTACTGTTCTTTACTTGCACAGACCATTTCAGACCATGGGTCATGCCTTCATTGAGAGTGCTGCAGGGGTGTCAGCCACTCTACAACAAAATGTAATGTCAATTGTTGTTTTCTTTTTTCACAATTTTTGTCTTTTATTGTCTTTTCTCTTTAATAATATATTTTTCTCATATTCTTTAACACTTAGTAACCTCTTGCATCTAACACTTTAGCACTTAGTAACCTCTTGCATCTAACACTTTAGCACTTAGTAACCTCTTGCATCTAACACTTTAGCACTTAGTAACCTCTTGCATCTAACACTTTAGCACTTAGTAACCTCTTGCATCTAACACTTTAGCACTTAGTAACCTCTTAGCATCAATAAAACATTGATGCTAAGAAGAAATTTATTGGCAGATCTGTCTTCCTTGAGGTGAAATGATTTTTTAAAAAAGTATCTTTTTTTTTATAATCATTTAATTCCAAGCCAGGCAGGACTGCCACTGGTGTGCAGGGTGTTACAGTGAGAGAAAAATCAAGGTACAGGGGATGTCAAAGAAAGGATAAAAGATGGATGGGAATCAATGCGATAGAAGAATGATAGTAATTCTAAGCAAGTCTCTTTTGTATAATTAATTTCTGTAAGTTGGTTTCAAGAGAGTATTGTAATCATGGATGAAGAGAGAAAGACACTTGACTATGATTTGATATGCTTCTAAGAAACACAATATTTCCGAACATTTTCACTAAAAAATTATTTAAATATCCTCTTCTGGGAGAAGGTAAAAAAAAACCTGAAAATTTTTTTTAAATGATTTGATACACTTTCTACTTCTCACCTGCAACAATCATTTTTCATCGTAATTTAATGACCTTGATTTTTCTTTTTTTTTGCTGCAATTATATCTTGTTAGCTGTATAGTATTTCAAACTTTTTTAATGGTTTGAAGCTAATTTTTCTATACTTTTAAGACCGTTTTTTTAAATTTTTGATTGATTAGTCAAATCTTTTTTTTTCTTTTGGTTGTTGACAATTATATCTATTTAAAAGTCTTTTTATACTTGTAAAGATTGTTTGTGTTGTATGTCACTAACAGGAAAAAGACTTTCTAGGCTTTGTGAGTTCTGAGGGTCGAGTTAAGTTATAAAAAAATTTAGATAACTTTTAGATTGTCAATATCTCTATGCTCTCATTCAGCCTACCTTTCATTTTCTGAGGAAATTATAGGTTTTGTCACCCCTCTAAATAACATTTTAAAATGAGACATCTACAAAATATAAAGATTACAATTACGGCTATTTATTTTGTTTTGACTGCATACAAAAAAAATAGCAGCAAATGTGGTACCCAAAATAAGATGAAAAACATATAAAAATAATTAGAAAAAAAAAATTTTTTTGAGTAAATAAGATATCTTAGAATAAAGTTATTACTTTAGCAATATCTGCACAATGTATTAAAATTTCATAGCATTGCCTTGTAGTTTTACTGCAAAGTAAATATCCAGTGATTACTTAAGCATAAAGTGAATTTCAGTAAAAATAGCAGAAGTGTAATGAGAGGGGAAAAATGACACAATTTGTTTTGAATGCTAAAGAGGCATAAGACATGGCTTTGTCTTCTCACTAATTTTATTCAATATTTACAGTGAGATGATTCTGAGAGAATTAGAAGTCCTACCAAGATCTGTCTATATATATAAAAGGCAAGATGTTTGTGTGTGTGTCTGTCTTTCTTTCTGTCTGTCTGTATGTCCTTTATACAAATCCACAATTTTTATTTGATTCTCACCAAACTTCACACGAATATTCTTTAGGTTTCTAGTCAGGTCACAGGCTATGTATTTTTTCTGATTTCCCCCCAATATTGGAAATTGATACCCCAATATCCAATCAGATTTCATCAAGATCAGGATTTATCATGGTTCTTGCTGCAGAATTTGCTCTAACTTGGTAAAATTATAGTTTTTAGTCTCAAACATTGGTAGATCTTCTCAGACGACTCATTTTCCTCAATATCAGAAATTGATACTGCCAATATTCTATTGAATCTGATCAAAACTGATATTCAATATGTCTCATTTTCTCCAATTTTACTCTCGATGGATAGGATAAGTTTTCATGGACTTACTTTGGTTAGTTTATCCTTGGATGACTTATTTGACTCCGATATTGGAAATCAATACCCTGATATCCTATGGGATCTGATCAAAATCAGGTTTTAAGCCCTTTTATTTTAGTTTTTACTTCAGATTTTGCTCTAAGTTGGTATAATTGTAGTTCTTAGTCTTAGCCATGGTACCATTTACTCAGAAGACTTATTTAGCCTTCAAAGTTCAGTTTGCAATGAAAAACTTATTTGACATCAAAACCGGAAATCAAAATTTGACTTACATTCATTCATTTTAGTAATTTCTATAGCTTCAAGATCAATCTTTCAACAACCTACATTTTTCATGCCAATGTCCAAAGATTCTGAGCTCCAGGACCATGGATTAGTTTTAAAGCTTTCATTACACTCGAGTAATGCTGGGCTATACTGCTATTACTGATAACCACTATCTTAACAATATAAGATACATAGATGACAAAGTTGTAATAGCTGAGATGTAAACTATAGGCACTCCCACAAGAAGTAATAAAGGAAAGCGAGAAGAGAGGACTAAGCATCAATTGCAAAAAGCTAGAATGTGTGGTTGTCAGCAAAAGTATAGGAAGTAAAATCTATATATGTTTTTCAACCAGTAAAATCCCATCAAAAGCTTTGTTTGATAAAGAATAATTACAAGGGTAAACAATGCGAAAATACTTGTGCACGTAATTGAAGTAGGTATAAATTAAAAGATTAAAATACTTATTGTTTAAATGTAAAACAATCAATAAAAATGTTATTCCTTGTGGCTAAAATATGGAGGTGCTTTTCCATTATTCAAAAGAGCTTTTAGAATAACAGTTAACATTTTTGGAAGTTCTGTATTAGAGTATAATTTATCTTTTATTATCTGAAAAAGAAGAAATATTTTAACAAAACAATTTTCCATTAAAAACATATTTTTAATTCAAATAGTATTTTTTCATTGGAAACTTACAGACAAAATCTATTTTGTTTTTATATGGGCCATTAGGAACTCTCTCAGAAGTAATGAAGGAAAGCAAGAAGAAAGGACTAACATCAATTGCAAGAAGACAGAATGTATGGTTGTCAGCAAAAGTATAGGAATTAAATTCTACATATATATTTCAACCAATAAAATCCCACAAAAGTATAGGAATTAAATTCTACATATATTTTTCAACCAATAAAATCCCACAAAAGTATAGGAATTAAATTCTACATATATTTTTCAACCAATAAAATCCCACTTTAATAAAAAATAATTACTAGGGAAAATACCACCAAAATACTTGCAGATGTAGTTGTAAACCTACCATGTGTTATTTTTGGACCATTTAGAAAATAACAATAAAATCTCCTTTCAACACTCTAACAAATTCCAGAAAAAAGATCTTTGCAAGCCAGTTTAAAATTATTTTCTAACTAATAAAAACCTTGTATTCAAGAAGTTCACACTTCTATGTTAAATTAGATTTGTATCCCCTTACAGATTACTGTTTTTTGTTTTTTAATAATAACAACAAAGATTAGGATATTAGTCTGCATGTAAATGATGTGAATAATGATGACCCCTAATCTTAAAACTTCAAGAAGAATGTATGTAATGTCTTTTTTTAATAAGACGATACCATAATTTCACAAATAACCTTAATTTATAATTACTATTTATTTTATGATCAGTAATATTTTAATTACTTTTTCCTCTTTGAATTGATTATTCAGGAGTTAAGTAAAGATGCAAACTTTGCATCATTGGAAATAACAAAGCAACAATTATTATAAAAATCCATTGCAATTAATTTTACAAGGTTAAATGCATTGCATTATCATAATGCAAATTAAAGTGAAAATATACTTTTTCCTCAACATAATGGTATTGCTCTAACAAAAATCAAGCTATAATGTGCTCTTTTTATTGTGTCATGGTAATAAATATATGAATAAATGAAAATCATATTATTGTAGTAAAGATTACATATATAGTGACACACCACTATATATCCATATATTTTGTTCCAGCAGGTATATTTATAAATATATTCTAATGAAAAGCAGACAGAGTAATTAAATAAATGTCAAATTATCCATAGTAAATTTAGTTGGTAAACTGCAGGGAATATATTATTGATAATTTTAAACATTAATAGTTTAAGAATTATTTAAATTCAAGGAAAGTTATGAAGATATTAATCTACAAAGCATTGCAAACAAAGAAGAAAAAATTTGAATATAACAGAGAAAAGTTAATTATAAAAAATATCAGAAATGATTCTACAATGTTAAATACCTAGAAAATCAAGAAGAAAATTTATTGAATGTAGCAAAGAAATATTTAGTATAAAATGTATTGCAAATGATTGTAAAATCTTAAATGCATTGCAAAGCAAGAAGAAAATGGTATCAGAAAGAAAAATTAATTACAAAAATGTATTTCGAATGATATTACAAAGTTAAAAGCATTGAGAAACAAGAAGAAAAAGGTATTGAATATAATAAAAAAAAACAATTGTTAAAAATATATTGCAAATGATTCTAAAATTTTAAATGCATAATAAATCAAGAAGAAAAAGGTATTGAATATACTAAAAAAATTAATAAAAAAAATATTGCAAATAATTCTACAAAGTTAAATTCATTGCAAATCATTAATAAAAAGAAACTGAGTATGATAAAAAAATTTATTATAAAATATATTACAAATTAATCAACAAATATATATGCCTTGCAAACCAAGAAGCAAAAAGGTATTAAATATAATAAAGATTTATTATAAAATATATTACAAATTAATCAACAAATATATATGCCTTGCAAACCAAGAAGCAAAAAGGTATTAAATATAATAAAGATTTATTATAAAATATATTAAAAATTAATCAACAAATATATATGCCTTGCAAACCAAGAAGCAAAAAGGTATTAAATATAAAAAAGATTTATTATAAAATATATTAAAAATTAATCAACAAATATATATGCTTTGCAAACCAAGAAGCAAAAAGGTTAATACCTTTTTGCTTCTTGGTTTACAAGACATATATATAATAAAGATTTATTATAAAATATATTACCAATGATTCTATAATTTAAAAGCATCGTGAATCAATATAAAAGTCAATGAATTTTATAAAGAAAACTTTATTTTATAATATATTGCAAAAAATTTTGCAAACTTAAAGCAATGTAAATCAAAAAGAAAAAAGTATTGAATATGATAAAGTAACATTTAATAAAATATATATTGGAAATGTTTTTACAAATTTAAATACTTATCAGATCAAGAAGAAAAATGCATTGATTATAAATATAATATGGAAACATTTATTATAAAAATATGCAGCAGTTGAATCTACAAAATTAAATTTACTGCAAATTAAGAAGAAAATGATGTTGAATATAATAAAGAAATTTTATTATAAAATATGTAGCAAATGATTCTACAATGTTAAATCCATAGCAAATCAGAAGAAAAATCTATTAAAAATAACAAAGCAACAATTATTATAAAGGTCCATTCCAATTAATTCTACAATGTTAAATCCATAGCAAATCCAAAGAAGAAAAATTTATTGGAAATAACAAAGCAACAATTATTATAAGGTCCATTCCAATTAATTCTATAATGTTAAATCCATAGCAAATCAAGAAGAAAAATCTATTGGAAATAACAAAGCAACAATTATTATAAGGTCAGCACAAATTCAAATTCTACAATGTTAAATCCATAGCAAATCAAGAGAAGAAAAATTTATTGGAAATAACAAAGCAACAATTATTATAAAGGTCCATTCCAATTAATTCTATAATGTTAAATCCATAGCAAATCAAGAAGAAAAATCTATTGGAAATAACAAAGCAACAATTATTATAAAGGTCCATTCCAATTAATTCTATAATGTTAAATCCATAGCAAATCAAGAAGAAAATTTATTGGAAATAACAAAGCAACAATTATTATAAAGGTCATTCCAATTAATTCTATAATGTTAAATCCATAGCAAATCAAGAAGAAAAATCTATTGGAAATAACAAAGCAACAATTATTATAAAGGTCCATTCCAATTAATTCTACAATGTTAAATGCATAGCAAATCAAGAAGAAAAATTTGTGGAAATAACAAAGTAACAATTATTATAAAGGTCCATTCCAATTAATTCTACAATGTTAAATGCATTGCAAATAAAGAAGAAAAATCTATTGGAAATAACAAAGCAACAATTATTATAAAGGTCCATTCCAATTAATTCTACAATGTTAAATCCATAGCAAATCAAGAAGAAAAATTTATTTGGAAATAACAAAGCAACAATTATTATAAGGTCCATTCCAATTAATTCTATAATGTTAAATCCATAGCAAATCAAGAAGAAAAATCTATTGGAAATAACAAAGCAACAATTATTATAAAGGTCCATTCCAATTAATTCTACAATGTTAAATCCATAGCAAATCAAGAAGAAAAATTTATTGGAAATAACAAAGCAACAATTATTATAAAGGTCCATTCCAATTAATTCTACAATGTTAAATGCATTGCAAATCAAAGAAGAAAAATCTATTGGAAATAACAAAGCAATTATTATAAAGGTCCATTCCAATTAATTCTACAATGTTAAATGCATAGCAAATCAAGAAGAAAATTTATTAGAAATAACAAGCAACAATTAATATAAAGTATTCAACATGACAATTTAAATGTTAAATGCATTTGCAAATCAAGAAAAGAAAAATCTATTGGAAATAACAAAGCAACAATTATATAAAAGGTCATTCAGGTAATTCTACAATGATGGTAAGCAATCAGAAAATTTATTGGAAATAACAGTAACAATATTCATAAAAGTCCATTCCAATCAATTCTCTAATGTTAAATGCAACCGCAAATCAAGAAGAAAAATCTATTCACGAACAAGCCAACAATTATTTAGACCATTTCAATTATTCTACAATATTAAATCACAGCAAATCAGGAGAAAAATTTATTACTGAAATAACAAGCAACAATTATTATAAGACATTCAATTAATTCTACAATGTTAAATGCATTGCAATCAGAAGAAAAATCTATTAGAATAACAAAGCAACAAAAAGATTATTATAAAGATTGACAATTGTTCACAATGTTAAATCATAAATCAGAAGAAAAATTTATTGAAATATCAAGCAACAATTATTATAAAGTCCATTCAATTATTCTACAATGTTAAATGCATTTGCAAATCAAAAGAAAATTCATTAGAAATAACAAAATAATAAATGTATATAAGGTCAAACAATTAATTCTACAATATACAAATCACAGCAAATCAAGGTAATACACTGGAGAGAACAACAAAGCAACAATTATATTATAAAGGTCAACTCAATTAATTCTACATAATGTTAATGAAACTGCAATCCAGAAGAAAAATCATTGGAAACAAGCAACAATTATATATAAAGTCCAACAAGTAATTCAAATGTTAAATGCATAGCAAATCAAGAAGAAAAATTTATTGGAAATAACAAAGCAACAATTATTATAAAGGTCCATTCCAATTAATTCTACAATGTTAAATGCATTGCAAATCAAGAAGAAAAATCTATTGGAAATAACAAAGCAACAATTATTATAAAGGTCCATTCCAATTAATTCTACAATGTTAAATCCATAGCAAATCAAGAAGAAAAATTTATTGGAAATAACAAAGCAACAATTATTATAAAGGTCCATTCCAATTAATTCTACAATGTTAAATGCATTACTAGTCAAGAAGAAAAATCTATTGGAAATAACAAAGCAACAATTATTATAAGGTCCATTCCAATTAATTCTACAATGTTAAATGCATAGCAAATCAAGAAGAAAAATTTATTGGAAATAACAAAGCAACAATTATTATAAGGTCCATTCCAATTAATTCTACAATGTTAAATCCATAGCAAATCAAGAAGAAAAATTTATTGGAAATAACAAAGCAACAAATTATTATAAAGTCCATTCCAATTAATTCTACAATGTTAAATGCATTGCAAATCAAAGAAGAAAAATCTATTGGAAATAACAAAGCAACAATTATTATAAAGGTCATTCCAATTAATTCTACAATGTTAAATCCATAGCAAATCAAGAAGAAAAATTTATTGGAAATAACAAAGCAACAATTATTATAAAGGTCCATTCCAATTAATTCTACAATGTTAAATGCATTGCAAATCAAAGAAGAAAAATCTATTGGAAATAACAAAGCAACAATTATTATAAAGGTCCATTCCAATTAATTCTACAATGTTAAATGCATAGCAAATCAAGAAGAAAAATTTATTGGAAATAACAAAGCAACAATTATTATAAAGGTCATTCCAATTAATTCTACAATGTTAAATGCATTGCAAATCAAGAAGAAAAATCTATTGGAAATAACAAAGCAACAATTATTATAAAGGTCCATTCCAATTAATTCTACAATGTTAAATCCATAGCAAATCAAGAAGAAAAATTTATTGGAAATAACAAAGCAACAATTATTATAAAGGTCCATTCCAATTAATTCTACAATGTTAAATGCATTGCAAATCAAGAAGAAAAATCTATTGGAAATAACAAAGCAACAATTATTATAAAGGTCCATTCCAATTAATTCTACAATGTTAAATCCATAGCAAATCAAGAAGAAAAATCTGTGGAAATAACAAAGCAACAATTATTATAAAGGTCCATTTCAATTAATTCTACAAGGTTAAATGCATTGCAAATCAAGAATTGAAAGGTAGTGACTATATTAAAGAAACATTAATTATAAAAATATATCGCAATTTGTTTGACAAAATTAAATGCATTGTTGATCAAGAAAAAAAGTTATTCAATTTAATTAAAAATATTTATTATAAATATATATTGCAATTGATTCAACGATGTTAAATCCATTTTTTTTACTACAGAAATGCATTCTAAATTAGAAAGAATGGTATTGTTCACATCCAGGCATTAAAAATTATTCTATTGCTGAAAGAATTCTCAATTTTTTAATGTTGTTATTTTACAACATCTGTAAAAGTTGTAAAAAATAAAATTACACATACATATCTATATGCATATATGTATTTGTTTGGCATATTTTATAGTTTAAAAGATAATCTATAATATAAAAGAAATTTCTTGTTCATTTTAAAATTCCAGGCAATATTTCTCTTGAGATTTTAAATTGTTATCCAAGCTGCAACATTTCTTGCTTCTTTCTGATTTGTTTATTAATTTGTTAAATTTTGTTTCATGTTTTTAAATACCAGTTTTTCTTCTGGCCCTTTTAAAAATTTGCATAAATAATAATTTATCAATGAATGCCAACAAAAATAAATTCCAGCAATGGAAAATAAAAATGTTTGGGCAAATCATCCAAGACATCCGGTAAAGAAGTGTGTAAACCTCAACTTTTCAACGGAAAGACAGAATGGTGCATATCTGCCCCAAGAATTTGTTTTTGAAGAATTCTCAACTTGTAGCCTTCAAGTTAGAGAAAACAAGAAATTATTAACTACTCATGACTTCAGGACAATCAAAAAGTGAAGAACTAAAGACAGAAGAAAAAGACTGGAGAAAGTTTCCTTTTTGATTTTATTTTTGACTTGAAATTCTTTAAATGTTTCCTTCTGGGCAGGAAGGATTTTTATATTTCAAGAAATCTTGAGAAGGTTCCAAACCATCTTCAGGCAAAATTTATTTCTAAAAACAAAAAGGTGTAAAACTAATAAAAACATATTTACAATGAAATAAATAAAGCGTAGCTCAGTAATGAGCGAAACAAATAAAACTAACTTTTTCTGAAGGAAGTGCTTTCTCCATTTTAAAAAGTATCTATAAACTTTGATTTTAAAATTGACCAGGAAAGAAAATTTCTGTTTCTGAAAAAGTGCAGATTCATTCAGAAAGATCCATGGTATATTTATTAATACCAAAAACTGGATCATCTGATAAAGAAAAAATGATTTAAATTTTTACTTTTAATTTTATTCTTTACTATTTATTATAAATTAAAAGATAACACAGAATAATGGTCATAATATATATATATATATATATATATATATATATACACGCAGGTTTCATTAAAAATGAGAAACAAGGAATTATCATTAAGTTTTTATATAATTTTTCATGTATTTGTATAAAATTTTTCTTTTTGGAACTCAAATTATATAAGAATTGTTCAAAGGTTTCATACTTTTGAGGGATTTTGGCTATACTTTTAGTCATTATCAAGAATTAATTTTGTTTTACTTGTAAATAAAGATGTGTAAAATTTATTCATATAAAGTCTTGTGTATGTTAAGTTCCGAAAACGGTATGTACATTTTTACCGTGTTCATAATTGATATTATTAAGCGTAAGATTTCACTTTTTTATTAGTAATGCCTCTATTATTTTTAATCTTTTTTTGCATGTGGATGATTCTATTATGTATGAGTTATCAATGAGGATATCATGGATACATCCTGGAAGATCTCGATGTGTGTTTAATTCTTGATAATGGCTAAAAGTATAGCTGAAAGTGCTCAAAAGTACAAAACCTGTGGACAATTCTTATATATTTTGAGTTTCAAAAAGAAAAAAATTATATGAACACATGAAAAATTATATAAGCTTAATGATAATAACTTGTCTGTCCTTTTTAACGAAACCTGTGTAAAAGAGAGATTGTTCCCAGATACACAATATATATACAGTGGAATCTGTTGTATGTGACTACCCCCACTGCCATAAAAACTGGTTGCATATGGCAGGTGTTCGCTCACTAAAGGCTCATAGTCATGACCTATTTATGCCAAGAACATATATTCTACTGACCAGAATGCACATATAAGAATTTTACCATCTAATCTGGTAATAAATAAATAAGAACGTAAGAAGATGACCTAACTTTAAAGACATTTATTCAGTATAATTCATTTTAAAATTTCAAAAACGTATTTACAACAGTCAAGAAGAAACTAAAATATTTATTCACAAAAAATATTTATTAAATGAACTTTTAAAAAATTCAGTTATTGTTTTCCTTTTCGTGCCTGTAATAAAATATGTAGGTTGTAAAAATTCGTAACATATACGGTTTCAGTTTTTTCTTAGAAATGAGTGATAGCAAAAGAGAATCCGCCATAATACATGGAAAAAAATAAACAGATCAAAACATACAAAAAATGACAGTGATCGTGGGTGGGGGTAGAGAAACAGAGAGATAGAGACAGATATACCCAGGTAGAAATAGAGTAGATAGATACACAAAAATATAAAGGAACAAAAGTGATAGACATTTGAGAAAGGGACATAGTTGTGATTTTCCCCATCCCTGAATTTATCCAAGTCAGTACAGAGACTGCTATAGATCCCTTGAATATGTCAAATGCAATACAGTTGTTTGAAGGTAAGGTGACTGCAAGAAATGTACATTTCAACAAGAAATAACAGTTTCATACAACACTACAATAACAAAACAATGAGGAAGTGTTTCTGACTTAGATAAAATCAAAATGAAATAGATTACTCATTTAGTTTCTCCTAATTTAGAAGTTCATGGAATTTTTTTAAGCAGTCACTTGATCAGTGATTTTCACTCATTGATGTTAGTTGCTGGTTGCATTCGGGAGGTGGTCACTCACTGAGGGTCAATTAACATTAGCAAATCATCCAAGCATAGAAAAACAGTCATTAACAACAGGTAGTCACTGACGAAAAAGGTTGCATATGCCAGGTTTCACTATATATATATATATATATATATATATATATATATATATATATATATTTGGGCAGTAATCTTTCATTTAAACATGTTTCATTAAAAACTGACAACAAGGAAGATTTTATTAATTTTTCCAGTAATCTTATATGTTTCCTTTTTGCTGGAGATAAAAAATGTAAAAATATTCCATAATTATTAACTTTCCAAGCACTTTCAGCCTCTTCACAGGCAATTTTCTCTAAGTTGTTATTTTTTTTTGTATTTTTTCTGGTGTTGTCATGTCCTCATATTTGACAATAATGCAATTTTTTCTGTTTTTAATGTTTTTTTTATTTTTTGAAAAGGAGAGTTCTTTAAAGCTGTCATATGATGTGTGTGGTGAGCATCACGTGAGCGTTTTGAAAGTTTTATAAAAAATAGACAGGCACTTACACATATTCAAATCCTAAAAAAGAAGCGGCTTGATGGTAAAATCCCAAAGGAAATCGTATTAATATTAATTGTTAAAAATTAAATATTAAAACTGATCCAGCCAGAGGGCTCAATTTAATTAAAATTATTTATTTACTGAGCCAATATATATTTCTTACATATAAAAATTTGAAATTTACAGTATCATATAATCATTTCGGTGAATTGAATTCATTTCATCAATCTTTAATATTATGGAAAATTCAAAAATTTGTTTGAGTGTTTGTGTAGGTAAAGAAACCAGAAATAAGTGTGTGAAAAGAAAAGGAAAAGGAAAAATATAGCAAAAAGAAAGGGAAATGAAGAAGGAAAGGAAGTGAGGAAGAAAGAAAAAGAAAAAAGAAGAGTGGGAAGAGGAGGGGAGAAAAGCATGTTAGATTTGAAGACAGGACAAAACACTGTTCAGGAAGGTGGGGAAGAGAGTTATAGTTAAAAAAGATAAAAAGGAATGATGGGCTTTACTTTGATTTGCCAAATTTTTTTCCCCTTTTTAAACTAAATTAGTGTACACAGAGAGGTCATAGTTGACAAGAGGGCAGTATTACAACACTCAGTAAGAGCAAGGAGAGAAGAGAAAGTAAGAAATAAATTAGTAGAGAAGTCTGTTGTTCAGGTTTTGGTAAAGAAATGAGTAGGGAAGTCCACAATTGAAGTAAGGATTGGACAATGGAAAAATTTAATGACTGAATACTGTCAACATCAGTACATTTAAAATGTTTAAGCCATGTGTCTTAGTGAGAATTAAAGTCATCAAAGACAAAGATGTTTGCAAAAAATCGTCTATTGTACAGGTGTAGAGGCTCATTCCTTGTTCCCTGTTCAGGATGTGGTTTCCGGCTTTCTCTTTTCCAATCTTTTCACTTTTCTTTTTTTCTTTTTCATTTTTTTTTTCTCAATTGGAGTAGATAGACTAAACTATTGCCCAGTTCACACTCCACCCACATCTATTGTACAGGTGTAGAAGCTCATCCCTTGTTCCCTGTTTAGGATGTGGTTTCCGGCTTTCTCTTTTCCAATCTTTTCACTCTTACGTAGCCCCCTGCACTTTACTGCATTACTGCCTTGTTCGGGGTGATATGATTAAAAAAAAAATTGCTGGAGAGAAAGCACCTTTTCTATACATTCAGTTATTATGTCTAATATACTGATGTTCTGGGAAGATGGGAAGTGATAAAGGAAAAAGAGTATCTAACAGATTTTAGTAACAAAATATAGAAACACATAAAGGTGTAATCAGGGGCCTTGAGAAACAATTCCCTGGTCACTGGAAGATTTTTCTAGATGTATTCATCAAAACCATGCATGTGAATGTTGAATCCTTTTGGCAAAGGGGAATATATCCTGAAACTAAGAATTCATTGGTAGCAATGGAAGAATTTAAGATAGTTTCACAGAGGGCAAAGATATCTAGTGACCATTCCAAGAGGAAAGATTCTATGCTACAAAAGTTTGAAGGAATACAACAAATATTAGTGAAAGAAAGGCAGGTAGAGAGCAGTAGGTGGTTTTTTGTGACTGATTTAGTTTTTGTTGTGTTTTCTATAACATTCATTTTGAGGGAAGAGAGAAAAGATCAGTAAAACAGTCAGTATCTGTCATTAATGGAAATACAAACCAGCCAGATCATGATTGAGAACAGAGCATAGTGTGGCATCAAGGCTTCCCACCAGAAATACATGCAGGGACACCTACTCATGCACAACATAACACTAAAAATACCCTGATATGAGCAGCTGTTGATCAGAGTAGTCTCTCTTCTTCTTCTTCTTCTTCTTCTTCTTCTTCTTCTATGTGCCCTGTCCCTTCAGGACGTAGGTGATCACGGATCTCCACGTCTCCCTATCCCTTGTGGCTCTTAGTATGTTTGCTCCTGTTGCTCCTGGCAACCCCCGTTCCGTCATCCACCTGATCAGGCCCTGCAAATATGTTATCCGCTGCCTTCCTCTGTCTCTCCTTCCTTCTATCTGTTCAGTCAGTATCAGGTTCTCCAGGCTCTCCTTCCTCATTGCATGTCCCAGGAACTTCAGTTGTCTCTTCCTGATGCTCAGCATCAATTTCCTTTATGTTGCCATTCTTTCTAACACCTCATTGTTGCTTGTATGCTCAGTCCACGATATCCGTAGCATCCTTCTGTAGAACCACATTTTGGCCACTTCCAGTTTTGTCCTCATTTTTGATGATATTGTCCAGCATTCACTGCCGTATTGAAGAACTGACATCACGTAGCAGTCTAGCACTCTTTTCTTCGTTTCTATTGAGATTTTCCTGTGTGTTAGTATTTTGCTCATCTTCTGGAACGCATCCTTTGCCATGCCAATTCACCTTCGAATCTCTGTGTTGCACTTTCAATCTCCTGTTAGAACACTTCCTAGGTACTTAAATTCTTGTACTTGTTTGATTCTGTTATCCCCTACCTGTATTTGGCATTTTGGGTTGTATCTTTTGCTGATGACCATGCACTCAGTTTTCTTAAAGTTTATTTGTAGTCCCTTCTTGTCACTCTCCACTGCTACTTTCTGTATGAGGTCTTGTAGTTTCCTTTCTGTGTTTGCAATCAGCACTGTATCGTCCACATACCTTATGTTGTTCAGGTTGTGTCCTCCAATAACAAATCCTGGCGTGTCATCTAGGGTCCTCAAAATATTCTCGCTGTATAGGTTGAACAAATCCGGTGAAAAGACACATCCTTGTCTTATGCCCTTTTCTATCTTTGTGTATCTACTGAGGTCATTACCTGTCCGTATGCAGGCCGTTTGCTGCCAGTAGAGATTCTTTAAAGAGTTTGAGTTCCTAATGATCATGTGGAAGCAGCAGCCAGTAAACTGCCAACCTGGTACCCACTGGCTAATCAAATCACCAAAAAGTTAAAAAGTTAAGATAGTTAAATTATTGTGACCTTGGTAGAAATAAAGAAGAGCCAACAAACAATATCCTGGATAGGGAAAAAGGGATGAACCTCAACTTCAGTTAAATAGACATAAAAGGAGTTCAGATCAGATGATAGGTGAACCTATCTATTCCTATTAAGCTGGTAAAAAAAATAATTATTAACTTTTAACTCGAGATAAGTCCCAATATTCACTTTCTTGAAAAAATTGGTAAATCAAACTTCGCGTTGAGTTTCCCAAGCAAGGAGGGTTTCCTATTAAATGTAATATTGAGAAATAATAATAAATTAATGTACAAGAAATTAGAGAACATTTAAAACAATAAAAGAAGAAAATATTCAGAAACAGAAGAGTGAAAAGAACAAAAAAACAAACAAACAAAAAGAATAATACCTCCAACATACAAGATAAATATTAAAAAAACTAAAAAATCAAAAATGTTCATTTCAGCATTTCATTTTATACATTAAAACAAGTGAAGTCTTCTGGTGGGTTCTCAAACAAATATTAAAGCAAGAATTATTTGGTGATGCCAACTTTGGTGTGTAGGGGAAGTGGGGACAGTTAAGTCACTGGGGCGGAATGATGTTGGAGAGGGGCATGATTTGATCACCATTTGGACCTTTCATTATTTTTTTACCTGGTTTTACATTTTTACACTTGTAAATATTCTTGGAAAAGCATCATGCCAAAATTCCTTTTCAGTTTCCCACATTAAGGAATTACTCGTTAAATTTAACATTAGTATTAACAACAAATTAATGTGCAAGAAATAAGAGATAATTTCAAACGATGAAAGAAGAAAAAATATATATATATATGGTATTTGGTAATATTTTTATTTTAAGTTTATAATAAAAACATAGTCTACTGCAACACAATGGCTCTTGTGTTGCAATAGACTATGTTTTTGTTATAAAATTATTATAAAAATATTACCATATATAATGCTATACTAAGTATCAAGCACTCATTATGAAGTAAATCACTATAAACAGTGGAGTGCTAATTCATTGGTTTGTACTACTTCTAAAACACACACACACACACACACATACACAGGAGAGTAATGGATAACAGCTCGGATTAAGGAATCAAAAAGTTTAGTTCAAATTCCAGTCGAGTTCATTACATCCTTTTCTGTGCTAATACCCTTTAGAAGGATGTGCATTGTGGTGCAGTGGATATCGACTCAGAAAGACAAATCAATGAGCTGAGTTTGAATTCCTTACATTCACTTGCATACAAATACTCATGAGAAAGGTATTAATCCATCTCTTCCCTCCAGTTATGGGTTAAATAATAGGACAGATTGGGTTCTATAGCTTTGGTTAGCAACCAGTCTACTGCAGAAAGCAATGGCAACCTACTATGAGATAATCTTTTGCTCAGTCAGTCATGTCTCTTTCAATACATGATCGCCCAAAGCGTGTATCACGTATGGCACTTAACTGAATTGACTCTTCAGAAAGGTATGAATTCATCTCTTCTTTTCTCGGCTATGGGTAAATAACAGGGCAAACTGGTTCCTATAGCCTTGGCAAGAGAATGGTCTAGAAGAACAATTCTGAATTCAAAACGTGTGGAAGGTCATTTTGGGCATTTTGTGTCATACTGTGCCTCAGTTCTTTGTATTCAGTGCTTCAAAAGAGTGTT